>QFET01006243.1:0-35985 GCA_003316355.1 Tuber calosporum | reverse complement strand
TCACCTCTTTGACCCCTCCCGTCTCCCATTCTCTGACAAACTTCCTATTAGCACCAACCAGGTTGTCTTTAGCAGAGCTAGAGGTAGAAAGGATAGAGGCAAGGGTATAGTGGCAGCAGCAGACCCCTCTGCCACCCAGGTGGCCTGGGCTGCCTTTCGCCCTCAACCCACCAAAGAACAGAGTTACTGTATGAGCCTAATTGTTCCTTGCCCTACTTATTTACTTCAACGGTTAACAATCGTGCTACTCTTTCTCTCCTTGACCTTAACCTTTATATCCCCAGCCTCTCGTATGCCCCTTACTTTCATGTGCACTCTCTTCACCTCTACAAGACTTTCCTGGTCGCAGAAAACCCATATCTTACTTTTCAACAGAGCATTAATCCCACTCCATTAGTTATTCACACTGCCCTTTTGGTCTACCGTCCAGATAATAATAACAACCTCTTAGCCAGCCTTTCCACCTGGATAACAAACTCGACTGGTGTTTCTTTCTCCCTGCTCTGTTCTATAACCCCGATAATTACTCCTGAATAGTCAAGTTCTCTACCTCCCTAATCATTGCAACTAACCACAAGGATCTTAACAGGTTACCACCCTCTATTGCCCTCCTCTCACTGAGCTGTAGGTCCGAGCGGACCTTCTCTACCAATGGCTTTACCATGTATTTCAACTGCTTGAAGTTTGGCCATGTTGGTTCCTTGTGCAAGGTGGCTCACCCTGTATACCCCTTGTGTTTCCTCCACCATACTAGATTATAATTACAATATCACAACCCGCGCTGGCGCAAGGCAGTAAAGTTCAAACTCTTCCTTTACTGCTGTTTATCTTCTCCTGCTAGGTGTTCAAACCGTGGTGATGATCACTCTACCACGCACCAAGATTGCCCTGACCGCCCTTCTCCAGCCCCATGCCACGCCCTTGCTTTCCCATCACAGTTACCTTCCCCCGCACCTCCTAATCCCCTTTACCTTGCTGAGGATTATGGTTCCCCCTTGGCTCCCCCACTGCCTCTGCTCCCATTGGAGCTACTGCTACACCTGCTACTCCATCCCTTGACCTCCCTTGGACCAAGACACCTCACTAACTATAATAAGCTCCAGATAGCTCCTATCGAGCCTCTAGCTCGACCATCTCCCTCCCTCACATACATCTTCCACGCCTAGGTTAGTCCATTCAAGGTTGGGTACCCCCCCAGTAAGCGGCGCCCTCCTCTAATGGATCCTCTGACTGAGGTCCATGCTCTACCCTCTAATAGCTTATGCCTGTTCTGCCTCCCTCTCCCCTTCTTTGCTACCACTTCTTTCCTTCTGTCAACACAACAGTCTTGGGATCTGGGATCTATTTCCTTTCTTATTTAATTCCATTAAGTGTTTGTCCCTTCCCCATCAGTGGATTGCTTTCAAGATCCCACTCTGTATAGTGGTGGCCTCCCTGCATTCTTTGGGTTTACTACCTTTCATCTCCCTTGCCTCTCCTCTGGCTTCACTACAGTTGATTCTATATATCTCCCACCTTGTTAAAGTCCTGCATCATCCTTCCTGTGTTCTTTGACAGCTGGGATGTCATGGGCTTGGATTTCTTTTAATGCTCAATTGCTTTAACGTTTTCCTTCACCTATTTCCATAGTCTTAGCGCCTACAGGACATGGGTTTCCACTTCTTTCCCTTGTCGTTCAGTCCCCCCATCGGTTATATTTTCCTTGGTCGATTTTCCTGTCCTCACTCAGGGAGATTTCAACCTTCATTTGCCATCTGCCAACCCCTGGTGGGAGTACACTCAGCAGCAGTTGGCTGCCCTTACCCATTTGCCAACAGAGCCTCTGTCCTAGGCTGTTCACTTCTGAACACACCTTATGTATTTAACCGCTTCCCCTTTAGGAGCGCTGCACGTCCTAGTATCATTGACGTGCCTTTGGTTTCCCAGGGCCTCTCCCCCGCCTCACAGTTTTGTGACATGCCCCTCCCTTCCAGTAATCATGAATAGGCACCCATCTTCCTCACATTCACTTACCCTTCAGTATTTCCACCATTCCCGTCCCCTAATTACACTTTAACTGTGTGGCCTGCCTAATGGGAGTAGCTCAGGCAATTTTCCGTCCTTGCTTCTCCCTACCTCTCCCCCTACCACCTGCTCTTTGAGTATCTGGTTTGACTAACATTTGTCCCGCCTGTAATCACTCCTCCACCCACACACTCCTCTGACTTGTCCTTCTCCCCAGGCTGAATCCTAGTTGTCACGATTGCAATCCACGCTGTGCAAGGAGTGACACAGAGCTTCGCGAATGGCCAGTCGCCCAGACTGCCTACCTTCCGCCCTGGATGTCGCCCACCTCTCCAAGTTTGAGTACGTTCAAGCTATGAAGGCTGTGCAGAAGGCGAACTGGAATTACTTCCTCCTGGCCACTACCCCCCGCACCATCTGAACTGCAAAAAGGCTAGCTCTAGGAGTTTCTACCCCACAGTTCCCCTCCATTTCATGGGCTGATACCCCAAAAGGTATGAACCAGGCCCTTCTTGACCACAATTTCCCTTCCCGCTATCCCAGTTCCCTTATTTCCATCCTTAGTTCTTTGGTGTACTGCCCCCCCCTCAACCCTCAAGTGGTTAAATCCAACCTCTCTCTTTGATCTTCCTCCTCTGCACCAGACCCTGACACTGTTCATTAGTCTTTCTAGATGAAGGTAAAAGCAACTATCTCCCTCATCCCTTAGTTCACTCTTTGGCACACTCCCACTATTTGTCTTCTACCCCACCTCCCTAAAAAAAGGCCAATTGAGTTATCCAGTACAAGCCTGTCAAGGGCTCCTATGATTCCCCATATTCCTTCTGCATCATTGTCCGCCTCCAGACCCTCTCGAAGATTTTGGAATGGGTTATTTCCTCACGACTTGAACCCATCACTCACCCTGTTGGTCTCCTAAGTGTTAATATGTGTAGCTCCCTCCCTGGTCTTTCCACCTTTAGTGCCTGTGTTTCCATGGTGCAGATTATCCACTGCTTTCAATACCCACGTCTCAAGGTCCCTACCCTGCTTCTTGACCTTGGTGGGGTTTTTGACAATGTTGATTCTTCTTTATTGACCCAGTCCCTCAAGCCCCGTGGGGTCAATCACTAGTTTGTGGCCTGGATCATCCCTTGTCTCACTAGGCGTACCGGCTCCTTGGTATTTCATAGTTCTCCATGGACTTATTCACTTCTCTCTATGGGCACCCCGCAAGGGGCCCACGGGTCTCCCTTGTTATTTTTATATATGTGTCTTCCTTGAACTTTCGAGTCCCAAGGGGGCTCATTCTTTCCTATGTTGATGATTTTGCCATTACTGTAGCCTCTCCTTCCTATTGTGCGAACCTTCATTCTGTGCAGTTTATTTACATACTGCTAAAGTCCATAGCCTCTAGACACCTTCTTTCCTTCTCTATCCCTAAGACGGAGTTGATGCAATCGATACTCTACTTCAGTGTGAGGACTTTGATACTTCCCCTCTCGCGATTGATTCCTTACTTTTTTCCCCTCACTCCCAGGTCTGTTGGCCTGGCTCCTTATTTGCCCCTTTCTTCTCTTCTCTTATTCACTACTCTTGTCGCCTCTCCCTAACCTAGGGTGCTTTTTCTACCGTCAAGCCTCTCTTCCCTACAGGAATAGGCCTCTACCTTTACCCTTGCCACATGTTGCCAGTTTCCCTTCTGCTTCCCATTCATCTCTATGGTAGTGACCTCTTAGTCCGATCTGGCTCCTGTTGGACTGCCTCGAGGGCTTCTGGCGCTCCTTCACTGTTGGATCACCAATTGCTTCCCGTCCACACTAACCCCAATCATCTCTGCAGAGGTTTGTGTTCCACCAGTTGCTTGCATGTCCAGGTGTCGCCGCTGCTTGGCTGCCCTGCGATTAATATGTCCTCCTCCCTCTGCCAGCCCTACTCCTGCTCCACTCCCCCCAGACTCCCCCTACCTCCTGCACTTCCGCGCGCCCACTTGTTTCCATCACCTGTGCATGCACTAGGAGACCAATGTCATGCCGTTGAGTTGGCTTCCTCCTTGCCCCTCCCTGCCTGTATGAACCCACCTTCCCCTTGATGCATTGGTTCATATGGCGCTTCCACTGTTGGACTCGCTCTCCCTTGCAGGTCTCCTTATTTCAGACATTCTTTCCATTCCTCCTCCTCTCCCTCCAGGTACTGCTATGACCTCAGCCTCTTGTTTGCTACTTAAGAACGCTAATGATCTGCTCCTCAAAGACTGGGTTGCCATTGCCCTCTCTCATGACTATTACCGTTTTGCCAGACCTTTGCCGCCCCCTCCTTTCATGGGACTTGGGATGTTAATTGTTGAGCATGTCCACCTGATGCATTCCCACTAGAGTCATCTTGTAGCCAACCCCTCCTGGTATTCCTTCAGCATCCCTTCCTTCTGCTTCTGCTCCTGGCGCATGGATGAGACGTTCAGCCATGTTATGCTCCGGCGTCCCTCAATGGTTCCTGATCAGTTACGCCTCCTCCTGCCACTTACCGACATTGGACCTGAGTCTCCGCTTTGGTCTACAAACTCCCTGCTTCTTGCCTGTGGTCGCTTAATGCTCAAAACCAGTACCCCCTTCACTGCACTCTTGTCTGCTCCTAGACGCGTTCTCCTTCGCTCTTAATTTTCATCTCTTCTCCTGCCTCCATCGTAGCCCCCCTCCTTTTCTCATCCTCTCCGCCACAACCTCTTTTGCTAGTATTTTCATTTGCTTTAGATCAGTAGTAGTGGGGTGGAATGTGTTCTTTTTTCGGGCAGGTTCCAGCATTGCTCTTTGGGTCTCTTATTTTTCAGGTACTTTCATTGGTTAACTGTATTTGGTAATGTGTCGTGTGAGGGGCACTAATAGGAGCTTTGCAGGACTTCTTTTCTTTGTTTGTTCCTTTAGGATTCGTGGTTTTCTTAACTCCATATCTTCAGATACATGCGAGTTCTTGTACCTCAACATATAATACATAATAAATAAAAAAATATATATATATAATAAAAATGGAAAAAAAGATAAAAATAATAACTTGTAGCTACGACATGCTCCCCAACTTCTACCCTCTGTGTGCTTGCAAACCCAACACCAAATGTGTTTCTCGCGATATCTCCATACTCCCACCCATCTACTCTGATGGCTCTTTTCACTAGTTGAGGCGATTGCCACCACCCTCCCCTTCCCCTCTGATCATTCTTCATGCTTTCGCATGTTTGTACTGGTTCCTAAAGGATTCATGGTTCCTATACCTCCTCTTTCTACATCAGCTCTCTTAGCTTTATAATGGTCAACAACCCTTCTGTCGATTCGGCTCTCAGACAGGCTCCCAGTACAAGGAAACCTTCTACTGGCTTACTGTCGCTCATAGTTCTGCTGTTTATTCCTCCACTCTCTACTCTACGAGAACTGGCTGGATGGGCAATCACAGTATTCCGTACCTGGTTATTGAGACTACCTCTCCTATCGACTATATCCTGTATCGGCTGGCACCTATACCTCTTACACTCCAACATAGGTAGCACCCTACTACCCCTCTCCCATGGCTTGTACCATACTACCCACTTACCTCAGCAACAAGGTGACCTACTCTGTTCACTACAAGGTCCCTTCTCCTCCAATCGGTTGTCAATCACCTTAGACTGGTCTCCGCCACTACAGCATCATGGGGTTTTTTTTAGCCCCAACTCCCACGTACCTGCAAAGATTAGCCGGATAAGCAGTGTAATTCCATGGTCGTTTCTTATCTTGGTTGGGGCTGCTTTCTCCCTAAGCTGTTTAGTTTCCTTTGTTTGATACTGGTTCTTGCTCACTGTAGTTCACATTCATTTTCTTATTATCTGGTATCCGGTATTTAGTTTGTCGTTTTCAGACCTACATTTCACGGCAATTTCTTCCTAGCCTGCCTTCAGGCAAGGGTTTTCTTTTGCTCAGGTGGGGTAGGATCGACTGTAGTAGGAGGGCTTTTTGTTGTCATACCTAGCGTTGAATGCCCGTTATGTACCTTTAAAAAAATCTACCTTGATTAACATTAACAACAACAACAAAAACTGCTTGTAGCTACAACAATTCATTCAACTATCAAAGTTCTTTCGAAATAATTATTTTACCTCTTTACCAACCAACTCTACAATTAGTGTTGTACTTTAACAAACTTCGGGTTCGGCTATCAATACAACGTAGGCATTGCCATAAGAACAATTGTCGATCCTGGCATAGTTCTTTTCAAGGAAATTGTCCTCCTCCGTAGTTTGCCGAGATTAGCGTTATGCCCGATAACAACCTGAATTCAATTTAAGCACATGAAGGACAACCCTGTTATATTGGTTCAACATACAGAGAAGTGATTACCAATTGCACAATACCTAATAGCCTAGTATTGTAAAATTATGTGAAGTTAGGTGGTGATTGGGAACCTAATAGCCAAGGGTGATCGTTAACGCAAATTTGACCCTCATCTTCCGACAACTTTCATAACAGGTATGAAAATACAGGAATCATGATAGCATATGATATACAAGGTAATTATATATAATATAGACAAATTATACAAGTTGAGATTACAATATGGACTTCAATGCGAGAACTTGATTAAAGTTCTCACTATAATGTGCAAAATAATTAAAGATCCTTCTACAATGGAAGAGAGTCATTAAAGTTGTCACAATACTGCGTGTGGATAATTAATAACCAACCTGAATGGTAAAGGTTTATCATAGTGTAATTGTGTAAGGTGTCTTGTTATTTGAGGATATTCAAGAATGATTGATTTTGATATTAACTTAAGAAACTAAGTCCTTGTGGAGACTAAGAATGTACCATTATTATATTATAATTGAAAATGATTGCACATTTATTGTTGAGTATAAAAGTATTGTTAAGCTGTCAAGCTCTACTCTGGAGCGCCACTCTTCAGTTAGCATGCGAGCAATCGGGGGTTGTGGCTGGTCATCCACAATCTTGCCACAAGTATCCTTCTTCCATATGCGGCTATGCCCCTCCCGTACCCCCTTCTGTTCCCCTTCCTGTCTCACTTGGTAGTACTCTTTCTCTCGCCCATTGTATCGCCCCCCCATTGTATAGCCCCCCATTGTATCGCCCCTCCGATCTCACTCCTGTTCCTTTTCCCCATGCCCCTCTAGTTCACCCTCCTGTCTACCTCGTCGGCGCCCCTCCTGTCCCCCTTCCTATCCCTCCTGCTATCCCCCCTCATGTCCTACCTCCTGTCTATCTCCCCGGCCTCCCTCCTATGCTCCATCCTATGTCTCCCATGTACCATTTCCCTATGCCCCTCTTGTTCCCGCCCACTTCCCCCTCATCTTCTTCCTTCTTCGTCTCTTCATAGGGTCCCGTCTATAACTTATCCTAGTGTCTCTTGTGTAGTCGTTTCAGGGTTCCCGTCCATGTTGTCTCCGGTTGCCGATCCTGTCTGCCCTTATACTACCTCTCATCTTATTACCTGTTGTGCTGTCGCTTTTGTTGGTACTTTGACTTCATCAACTCTCCTACTGTACAATGTGTAGAAGCGAGGGGAAGATTTCTTTTATTGTTAACTCATGATCAGGAGATCCAGCAATCCTAAATTTTAAATCCAACTTTTGAAATATTGACTGAACAAGGTATTCCTATTTTGGCATTTAAAAAATAACATCCCTCACCCACTGCTTGGATGACCAACACTCGTCGTTCTGCTACTGTGCTTGAGTTCTCCACCAATATTTCATGTAAATGTTGACTATGTTGTTCCTCATACAGATCTGATTGTTGATCAAGTATGTTTCATAGGATCTCCTTAAAGGGTTTATTCCCTCAGAATGTAATGGGTAAACTAGCGAGGTACAACCAGGTGCAACAAGGGATGGAGTAATACTGTTGTAAAGTAAGGTATTAAAATCTTGTTTACAGGAGTGAAATTTGACCACATTCAGGACCTGTAAGTAAGGTCCTGGAGCCACAGAGGGAACAAGATGTCTTTCAATACACTGAGTCAAGATATCAGACTTTCTATAAAGGTTTTCCTTCCAGAGGATCAATACTGATAACTAGAATCGCTGGCTTTCTGTAATTAGTCTTTTCTCCTAATGCTGTAATCTTGGTAACTTGTTGTAGTTGTCTTTACCTTTAAAAATAATCCCAGGTCTAATCTTCTGTAAATTATCCCCCTACACTCCCAGAAGAAGAGTTGCCTGTCTCAAGTCCAATCCACTATTCCATGTTCCAACTTATACAAAATGACTTCTCTTGTTTGCATTTGTCTCTCCGTCCAAGAACTCGAATGCAAGTAATGTTCCGTCCTGATCAACAATAGCATCCTGATTCAATCTTCCAATCATTGGGATTTGGTCACTAGTTCTTGGACAAACTTGACAGTTGCATGAGTTGAATGCTAACCAATTGAATATTGCACACAGGTAATGAGTGAGAACCCTTTGGGAGTTATTGGTTGTAGATCGTAATGCAAAGCACGATCGGGATAGAAACTCTAAAAACCACCCTATCGAGTGGGTAAATTCAGCAATCTCATGAGTTGGACATGCCTCTTTCAAGGACTCATTTGCTTGTCTTCGAAACCAACTTTGTTGAACTACTTTTCTCTCTTCTCTTCTCCTTTTATATCTTTGATATAACCTTTCCTACATTAAACGCAATCGACAGTATCACACATCATTTCCATTTTGTCATTCCCACTTTTGACTCTTAAGACTCTTGTCATACCTGACACGCCAATCATGCAATGTTGTTATTAGTCGATATACCATTCAGATACCTCATGCAAAAATGGCTGCCGTTAGGCTCCCAGATTCATTTCTGCAATTTGTTGTTCTACCTTAGCAGGCTTTCACTCATGCAATATCGTGATTTTAAATTCTCTGGTTTAGGAGAACTGTGTCAGCAGCATTTGCTTGCCAAAGCCAGTCACATTTCTATCTGAATGTGCCTATGACTGTGTACCTGACCAGTTGTGAATTGTCTAATACCAGTATGTTTGGATAAGTATCAACCCCTGCCCACATTATTTATTATGAAATCTTTTTGACCCTATCGAGATATATATTGGGCAAGTCTTGTGGTAGCAACTGACTCTTGAAAACAGGTATTTATTCTTCAATAGGCCTGGGGTTCTGAAGATGCTTGATATTCATCTTGTATTTTTCGTTGTGGGTCTAATGAACTTGGTCATCTTTGACAACTCTTGACGTTCCTTTTATAGTTGCTCACTAACACTATCTTGTACGGCTATTGGAAATCCCACGTGGGAAACTTTCCACACTTTCCTATATTTTTATAAGCGCGATTTCGTGTTTAACCAGAAAATGTGGTATTTCATTTTGAAACGCCAATGGTCTATGTTATAGATCACCGGGATCATATTATGGCAAACCTTCAAGGCAGATTTTGCTGAAAATGTCCTATACAGCCTTGTTACCCTTGTACGAGTACTAACTATCATTCCGGTTTCCAAGACCTTGCCACGATCCCTCTGCTTCCGCGATGACTTGGCCAACCGGAGTGTACCGGTCCCGACGCTCACTTAAAGATCCTTCTGACAGAATTCCTTGTGTGTATCCACCCCTCTCGCTCTGCCTACCAGTTGTGGCTATACTACTGCAGCAACAACTGCTGTTGCTCAAATTTTTCATGTTGGTAATTCCCAGCCAATCTCAGGGCTCCACATCTCGAGCCTTCAAAAGTTTCCATAAATGGCTAATCGCAGAAATCTAAGATCAGGGTGTCAATTGTAGCAAGTCTACCACAAGCAAGTTAAGTACTCAGTTGAGAAAGGTCATCTAAACACACGATGGACCACTGGCACTCGATATAAATGAAAGACGAAAAACGCTCAAATCCATCGAACGAAACCCTCCCAATTCAGAATTTTGTCAATCTACAGTGCCGAAAAGACAAACAACTATAATAAAACGTTAGTGGTATGCGCAAGCACAAAATAGATTAGCGAATTGGGGCTTACATTATTTGTTGCTGCGATAGCAATCGAGTCCTCAAACGGATGCCAACTCATATGCAAGATCTTTTTATTGAAATCAATTTGATCGGCATCTGTCTCTTTTCTCATTCGACCTCCTGGACCAGACCCAGCAGCAGGACTTCCAGCCCTTGAACCGCCCTTCTTCCCACCGTTGATAGGAGTAGGCACGCCAACCTTCTTTGCTTTGAAGGCGCTCTTGTCTGCCTGAAGGACAACCTCAACTTCCTTCTCGGGATCACTAGGGTAAATCATAAAGTTGTTGTTGTACGATCCAGTCATTACATTATTTCCGTCACCTGAAAATACAACCTCGAACTTGTCGAAGATCGAATCATTCTCATAAGTGTCGCAAAGCCTAGGCCGCAGATGCTCATGAATTGGAATAGTTTTGACAGGTCTGTTCTCCATATTGATATCCCATACCTTGACTGTCAGGTAGTCACGCGAGAGGATATAGCGACCGTCGGAGGAGAATCGGACATCTGAGATGGACGAGATAATCTCGGAAAAGAACGAACGCGATGTTGGGTCTTCTTCCTGCTCGAACACTGCAGAAATAACCCAATTAGACATCGACCATTAGATGTGTTATTGGGAGGTTAGTGGATAGCAAAAGCGAGTCTTACGTTTCACGTGCTGGTCGCAAAGAGCACTTTCCCTCATATCTGCCAGCTTTATGGTCCCCTTGCTACTGGCATACATGAACCAGTTACAATAGTGCGGATGAAACTCAGCAGCGGTAACAACTTCCGTCAGTTCCTCCATATTAGCCGGCTTGATATCCACAATGTTGAAGCTCTGATCTTGAATGTTGAGATTCCAAAGATTGATGCGTAGATCATCACTAGAGATGAAAGTCTCTCCATCCGAATTCACCGAAATACTATTGATATGGTAAGCGTGGGCATTTGCATAAGTCCTCGTAGGCACTGCTGCCACCACTGTATCGTGATGCGTCAGTCGCGGAAGCCGAAGCGCAGATGAGTGGTTAAAGGTTGGGGGTGGTTGTGCGAGATGGTGTCGTACACCTCCAGTAGAAGGAGAAGCGCCATCATGAGACAAGTTGTTTTCCGCTACCACCTTGAGAGACTTTTCGAAAACCTTCCATAACTTGATGGTCTTGTCGTTTGTCGAGAGCAAAAAATGAGAAGCATTTTGACGTCTGCACCACTTGATTTTGTTTATCTTTTCTTCAATCTCCAAAGATTTTAAGTAGTCAAACTCCGGCTCATGTGACTGGAACTCGGTATGAAATTTGTATTCGCACGTTTTTTTCTACCGAGAGCGGAAGATTTTTATCAGCCAAAGGCTTTTAAATCTTGCAGAACGAGTGTCAGACGGCAACCCCAGGTCAAAGCTTACTGTCTCATTTCTCTCAAACAACACTACACGCCCACCCTTATCTCCGGTAGCTAAGTAGTTGCCAGTATGATCGAACTCAACAGTCGATATTATATCGGCTAAGGAGTGTGTGATGCAGGCGTCAGCAATAAACCAGAGAGGTGAAATCTTTTGTATCGGAACCCACCCTCAGTAATATCTTCTACGTCTCCTTTGTCTCCGAAACACCTTGTTGTCGATATGCCCAGTCAGTCTATTCACCACGATATGGCGCCCCATCTAGGATATCAGTGGGGAAGTGGGGTTTAATTGATTAATCCCCATGCCCAGCACCAAAGATAGACCACGCGAAACAAAGCAACCAAAGAGCGGACTCACTGTGTGAACTTCCACGTCGGTGACGCTATCTCGCCGTCGACCATTGCTGCGACTGAGAAAATAATTCAACAAGGGGTTAGAGGAGGAGCAGAGTAACTGAAAGTCGATTCGAGATGGATTTGACGGTCCGAGGATCGAGAGGACGGTTGCCGCAGAGAGGCGGCGAATAGCGCTGGAATTGAGGTAGGTATGGCGGGCAAGGAAAGTAGAATATAGATTCGGTAAAGGTAAATCAATAGGAGCAGTTAGAATGCAAAGGCCGACCCCTGAGGATAGAGTGGTGTTAGAAAGGCGAAAGCGCAGAACAAGACGAGGGGGTACCAACTTTGTCTATTTGCTAGACGGAAGCGAGCAGGTGAAGGTAATTCCACACTTCGCTTATCTAACTTTTAACGGGAGACTGTGCGAAAACAGGCGTATGTGAAACTGTTGATGAATGTGATGGCAGTAACTGTGTGGTGGGGTTGTGGTGGTGTTGGTGGGGTGGTGGAAGGGAGTGGGCAAAGCAGTATCCAAGTTAGTATTTGGGGTTGGCTGGCAAGAAGTGGGGCGGAGGAGATTGGGGTTCTGCCTCCTCTGATATGTTTTAGATTATGGGACGGGAAGTGTATCTGAACAGGACAAGGATGATATATTATTAAGATATTATTATACCATACAACGTAGGATAGCACTATCCGGCATTATAATACATAGTCTACCACTTGTATTGATACCACATGAGAGGTAGAAAAAAAGCCCATAAAGCCATCCAAGAATACTGAGGGTTGTTTGTTTGTATGTTTACCCTATCCCCAACCTTTTACAGTTCTGTGAGGAGATGGGAGGTGTTGCAAAAGATAGACCCCACAGTTGTCTCGAACACAGTACCATTTTATTTGGAAACCATATAACATAGGCGCTCGCTCAGTGAAACACAATTGGTCTAGCGCCCCCAAACAGAAGTTATGTTAAACCAACATTGGGTTCCTTTGGACGTTGAGAGAAGAAAAAGAAAAAAAAGAAAGGGGTAATTTTTCTTATTGCAAACATCATTTTCTCCCTTTCAGTATTCTGAAATTACGTTGAATAAGAAAAAGGGGGAGAACCTTATAAGTAAAAATACCAGAGGAATTTTAACTGAACTTTTATATTATAAAGAAATACAAAAATAGGCAAAAAGGGGATGCAGAGTTGCAGCAAAACCTGGTTCAATTAGCATTGTAATTGGGGCTCCTGTGTGAATATTGATCTCAAGGTAGGGAGTACAGTAAACAAGCAAAGCAAAAGTGATGGAAGGTAAAATTTGAGAAAATTTAACGGAATGATAAAACTTAATATCACTAATCATGTGCTACAATCAATTGAGATCTGCTTGAGAGGATAGTTGGTGATCAGAGTTGAGTGCCCTTCGCAGTTATTTAACTAGAATTATGCAAGACAATGTTCACAATCCCTACTTGCTGATTCTTGAGTACTATTGCCAACCCAGGACTATTAAGACCAGACCTCTTCAGAATTGGCTGAAGGAATGTACTGATCGCACAGCTACTGAGGGTCCACCAATCGTTTTCCTTTTTTGCAATGCATAACAATTATGTCGTTAGAAGAGAAAACCCTTCTACCTGGTCATCTTGTCATTAGACTACTGGGGGGGCTAACATGTAATTCATTATGTCAGTAAATATTTAGTAGCCCTGTGGCATTTTTGTCTATACAAGCATAGTTACAGATGAGGCAGGAAGTAGGAAGTTGGATCAGTCGAATGTGACTACATCTGAAACTGTATGTAAAATTCGTCAAAGGTCAAAATGAAGCTAATTGAATATATAACAAAAGTTAATATACTTAAATGAGAGCTTTGCTCAATTCAGCAGTTCCTAAAGAGGATAGTCAATTATCTGAGTATACTACTTTTCAGAGTTAATTAAGTAGAATTATAAAAGCCAAGAACAAGGATGCCTACTGCCCTAGCTTTTGACATGGTAATGGCAAAATAGGTGGTATTCTATCTTCTATGCTGTGCACAATAGTTTCACCATACTTCCTATTTAGCCTAGCTAACCAGTTAATCTGTCTGACTCAGGCCTTGTATCATTCTGCTGAACAGGGACTTGATAATACACAGAATAGCCTTTGTTACCCAGTCTAGCTGGAACATAGGTATACAGTGTCATACTAGGTTACCAGATCCAACGTACTACAAAGGTACTTTCTTGGCCATAGTAGACAGTGTTATCTTGCATGTCACAAATCTTGACTTAGGTGTATGGAATATTTCACATGACTCACGATTTGGGTGGTCATATGAAGGTATTAGTTTCGCACCACTCTACAGGTATGAGTCAGGGGTTTTACGCATGTGACCCGATTAGCGCACATGAGCTTTCATTAAAAATTGGATACTATTGGGATTGTATACTATGACTCAAGTTATGGGTCAAAGGATGTTTCTTATACTATGGCACAGGCGGCAGTCATAGTAAGGAGGTGCCTCATAGTAAAGTCATCAGGGTTAGGGTTGTGGAAACAGCGCCTATATAAGAATTGTCACGGACACTGATGGCTAGGCCTCTTCTCCCGCCTCTCCACGTCAATCCTCAACTCCACTGGTGTCCCTATCCAGTCCGCTAGGTTCCTTTATAAGCACCCGGCCTCCCTCCTCAAACACTCTTGCTCGCTCTCATAACCACTGCCCCTGAGCATGGCTCCTCCCTCCTACAACATGTCCCTCTCATCTCAGCCAAATGGCGGTCGGAAAGAGACTTCTCCTCCTCTCCCTACACACAATGCCACAACTGCTGGGCCTTTGGGCATGTGGCCTCTCAATGCAAAACACCCTACGCAGTCTGCCCCTTCTGCTCCCTCTATTACAGGTGAGCCAACCACAGATGCTCCACCCCTCATGCTCCGAGCAGGACAACACCAATGCTGTGCTCTGCTGATGCCTGAACTCCTCCACCCGCTGCCCGAACTGCGACAGGTATCACTCCGCCCCCGACCAGGACTGCACATCCAGACCAGCTCCTCCCCCCCTGCTCTGACTGTCACCCTACCCAGCACAGATGATGATGAGATGGAAGTTCAGCCAGATCTTCCCCCTAGCTCTACAACAGCCCCACGCACCTCCACATCACCTCCAGGTCCCTTTGGTCCTGCCAGTAACCTAACCACACCTGGCCCATGAGGCTTGTCCAGTCGGCCCCTCTCATGTCCAGGTACTCCTCACAGCACGATGCCCAGCCCACCCAGGTGGCGCCAAGCCCCTCTCCTGCCCCAGCTGATCCAGTAGGCTCTCCCCAGTAATGCATTACACAATCATCCCACCCGTGCATGAGGGCCCTATGGCCTCGTCCTTTCTCTCCCTTGCTCAACACAACTGCCTGGGTAGTGGGGATGTATTTTCCTACGTTTTTAATTCTTTAGTTGAACTTTCCTTTGCTGTTTCCCTGCTTTGTGTCCAGGATCCTCCAGTGTTTCGAGGACGTGTCCCTACCTTTGCTGGCTTCAAGTCCTTCTCCCTGCCCTGTTCCTGCCCCAAAAAGCTAGGTGTGGCCAGTTATGTTTCTTCTTCCCTAGTCTCCATGAGTGTCATACCTTCCGTTTTCTTAGCGAAATGTGACCCTATGGGCCTTGATTTTTTCCAGATGGACGAACTGTTTGGTTTCTCCTTTTCACGCCTCCAGGTACTGAACTCATACTCACTTCTCGGTTGTGCCTCCTCCTCGCGTTCTATATCTCCTCTTGAGTTGTTTACCCTAGATGGGTTTCCTATTCTCTCCCTAGCCGATTTCAACATTCACCATCCTTCCAGTGACCCTCTATGGGCCCACTCCCCCACTGAGTTAGCTGTTTCCATTCCTTACTTCTCAAGAGCAGCTGAGCTTAGCTTCCAGCTCTTGAATACCACTGGGGTCTTCACCCTCTTGCCTTTAGGCGGCGGAGGAAGGCCCTCGGTCCTAGATCTTTCCTTTGCTTCTCTGGGTTTAATTCTGTTTTTCTCCTCCAGGAGCACTCCTCTCCCGTCATCTGGCTCAGACCATGTTCCCATTTTGCTCTCCTTTAGGCTCCCTAAAGACACACAACCAACTCCACGCCCCAACTGGGCTTTGACTCACTGGGCCACCCTCACGCCCCTGTTAGAGGAGCTTAAAATCCCTGATGCCCCCCACCTCCCAACCTCAACCTCTGTCTCCTCATGGTTCGACTCAAACCTCGGTCGCCTTCTTTGCCTGCTCCGTAACCACACACCCCTCTCGCGCCCATCACCCAGGGCCAAGCCCTGGTGGTCACCCCTCCTCTCTACTCTTATGAAAGAATACCTCTACGCAGCTCGCATAGCCCGCTCTACCTGTTCTACCAGTGACATATCTGGTGCAGGCTTGCCCGCCTTGCCTACTTTCAAAGCCATGAAGACGGTAAAAAAGGCCCTCTGGACCTCCCTCCTCTTGAACGCCACACCCTCCTTCCTCTGAGCCACCTAACGGCTAGCCCTAGGTTCTCTCACAACTCACTTCCCCACCCTACCAGGGTCCGACATTCCCAAGTCCATTAACAGTGCTCTCCTGAACCACTTCTTTACATATTGTCCCTTCCCGCGCGCCCCTACATCCACCACCCGTAATCCGATGCCCCTGAACTGTCCGCAAACGAGATCTCAACCGCCCTCACGGCCTCCTCCTCCTCCTCTCCGCCGGGTCCTGATACCATTCCTTATGGGGTATGCAAAGTAGTCCACTGCACCACCCGTTCCCTATTAGTTGCCCTCCTCTCCCCTACCTCCTCAATGGGTTGCATCCTCCCTCCCTCCAAAAGGCCAACGGAGTACTCCTGGACAAGCCAGGAAAGGCATCCTACGACAGCCCAGTCTCATTTAGGGTAATCGTCCTTCTCGCGACAAGATCCAAGTTCTTGGAGAGAATTGTCGCCTCCCGCCTCACCCCTGTAGCTAGGGCCTGTGGTCTCCTCCGTCCTAATCAATGTGCCTCCCTTATGGTCCTTTCCTCCTTTGACGCTGTCACGACCCTTGCCCACACAGTACGCACCCTCCACCACCCAGCACTCCGCGTTTCCAACCTTTTCCATGGCATCAAAGGGGGTTTTGACAATGTGGATCACAACTTTGTCTCTTCCGTACTCAGGAAGAAAAGGGGTCAACCACTACCTTATCTCCTAGGGCAGGTCCTTACTTACCGGCTGCACCTGCCGTCATCTCTTCCTGGGTTCACCAGCAATCTTTTCTTCCATTTCTGTTGCCACCCCTCAGGGTTCTCCTGTATCTTCCTTTGCGCTCTGTTATTTATATTTCTTCTCTTCATTTATCTCTGTCTAGAGGGCTTATACTTTCCTATGTAGACTATTTTGGATTGACTGTATCTTCTTCTTCCTATCGCCTTAATGTTCAGCTGCTTTAAGCAGCCTCTTCTAGGATTAAGCGTCGCGGAGCAGCGTGCAATGTCCGCTTCTCAGACCCTAAGACGGAGGACATTTACTGGGGCACCAAGAACCAGCGTGGCTTGCCTTGCATTATCCTCATACACTTGGATGGGCAGGTCTTCTATCCTGTCAACTCCCTCAGGTGGCTAGGTTACTGGCTTACCCCATCCCTCTCCACATCAACTCAGTTTTCCAAACGGCTTGCCCTCGCTGAAGGCGCCTTCGCCACTGTCAACCGGCTTTCCCCACCGGGGTTTGGCCTCTCCCCCCACCTGTGCCACCACCTTGCTGTCTCCCTACTCCTCCCCTTCCTCACTTATAGGGCTGACCTCTTCATACCCTCACGCGGAATGCTACGACACATGGACGTCTTCAGGCACCAGATCCAGTGATGGAGTACCACCAGCTTCAGCTTCACCCGACTTACTGTCCTCTCCCTTGAGCACTCCCTCCCTCCCCTCGGCCTCCTCTGCACCCATCGCCATCAGCTTGCTGTGCTTAGACTGGCATGTCCTCCACCCACCTTCAACCCTGCCGCAGTACAGCTCCCACTCGACTTTCCCTCCCTCACTCAGTATCGCTCTCCAGACTCGTGGCGTCACCTCACACGGCGCCTCCAACCCAATTTCAACCCTCTCTACTGGAAAACCTCCCTTTCCAGCCCGCCGGTCCATACTCACCTTCCACTAGATGCAATGGCCCACCTCATCCGCCACATCCTGAGATCCATGTTCTTCGCCCCTTTCAAAAGTGCGGATCTCGCACCCCTCTGCCCTCGTCTCCTCCCGCTGCCCACCATGTGCACCGCCTATACTGGCCTCAGGAGGCGGGCGCACCAGATCCTCATCAATGACTGGGTAGAGGCCTGTCCTCCCCTACACTACTACCCTTACAAACCGTCTCTGTCTCCAAACCCTTTCATGAGCCTCGGCAAGTTCATGGCATGCCGCATTCACCAGATGCGAGCCCACAAGGGATACCTAGCTCTTCCCTCCTCCTGGGCCTCCGTAGAGAAGTCCACACTCTGTCCTCCATCTTGGAATTTTGAAAAAGACTTTCATCATGCCACACTCTCCTGCACGGCCACCGCAGACGCCCGCCGACAGCACCTCCCAGATGTCGTGGATATAGGCGCGGCCGACCCCATCAGGTCCTCTATCCCACTTCTCCTCCACCTGGTCGCCGATCTACAAGAGACACAGGTTGGCTTCCCTCCGGACATGCTGCTTTCCCCTCCCTCATCGCCACCTCCTTTGGCAGCCCACACCCCCAGAGGGTCCCCTGCCCACACACTCTTTTCGTTTCCAAGTTCTTGATAATTTGTTGCTCTTCCTTACCTGATGGCTTGGTTTTTGTCTGTGTTCTTGGCCAGTTTTATCTTGCTTGAGTTTACCGTAGGAGGTGTATGGACAGTTTCCTGTCCCATTGGACCTTTCATCTGCCTTGGTTTCTTTTATTTTTGGTTTTTGCAATTAAGGTTTTGTTTATGCTATAGCTAGTGCTGGATGCAAGCTCTTGTACCTTAACAACGAAAATATGATATAAAAAAAAATGAAAAAAATCAAAAAAAAGACCAAAGAAGATACAGATAGCTAGCTCTTCACGCAACCACCTAAGTTACTTCCTATATTATATTTTACCTATTAGTTCAATCTATACTTTATTCTTATATCAACCATCCGTTTATATCCATGACCAAAAGGTGATTCAAGGATCGTATCGCTAATGGGGAGTCGCAACGGCTAGGAGTGTGAGGACTCAGCGTTCCTATGGCGACGTAAGGCTACAAGACTTCACGAGCGGTAATACCAGCAGTACCTATCGTTACCTGTGGCAGTTGAAGAAAATAGTTTGCCTTGTCTGACAGACTAGAGGTAGGTTTCATAACAGTTTTTTGTATCTTTTGCGACCTTTAAGGAATACAGGATGGATTTACCTACAGATAGAGAAGTACCAGACTTCAACGATCCACAGACTTTCTTAGGACTACAAGCAAAACTTGGACAAGCCTTAAGCGAGATATTACGAGAAGTATCCACTAAATGTCCAAGCTCGCTCACGCCGGAAGTAAGATAAAGGTCAGGGTTAGTTAGCTTGAGAGCATCCCCCATACACAGAATTTCGGCGGCAGCAGGACTAGCGGATACGATAACTTTTACCAGAGAACAACGCCTGGAGTTGATCCGAACAGTTCATGAAAATGGACTAGAACAGGCGCTGCTGTGGCCAAAAATCAAAACCTGGGATACTTTCACAGGAGACCGCACCAAACTACAAGCATGTTTAGTCCAACTGGCAATGTACTACAATGTACTGGGATGGGGAGAGAACGAAGAAAAACAAATAAAGTGAAAGAGGACTTTGCCAAATCCCTATTGAGGGAATCCGCAGGCAAATAGATTACCCCCTACGTGGAAGCAAAGACTCCAGCAACCTGGAAGGGCTAGGCAGAATTTCAAGCGACTCTACGCATCCAATTCGGTAACGTGGATGCCAGGGAAATGGCAAGATAGAAGGTGATTAAAATCAAGCAAGGCAGCCAGAATGCGACTGATTTCGGGAACGAGTTGCGACTATTGGCAACAGAGGCAGAATATGATGAAGCAACCTTGGGAAGGGCCTCTCTAAGAGGCTTACATGAAGAAGTTGAGAACACATGGGGCATGAGGGCTTAAGACCTCAAGAGGACTGAGGAAATGGCGGTATGGCCCATTAACCAAGAAAATCGCCTGGACGTTTTCCAACATGTGCAAGCAAGGTCAAAGACCAAAATATAGGATAATGTCAGAAATTACAACTGCACCTTCAAGACCCAACGACCACTGGAATCTCGAGGAGATTCAAGGGACCTAGATGCGACTAGGCGAAGGCAAGCTCTTATCATATCAAAGATAAAATATTGGAGGAGACGAAACAATAATCCGTGTATAACATGTGCAAAGTCAGGAGACATGATAAGAAACTGCACCAACAGGAAAGAAGAGAAATAATACCAGGCGAGGACAATCAGTGGGGTTCTGAACACATGATGGAAACAAAGAACTACGATGAGCGAAATAGAGCTCTAAAGTGAAATGAAAGATGAGGGCCAAGACGACATTCCACAGAGAGTGATGGTCAGAGGGACAATGGGAAAAAGAAATCCATCGAGATACGAAACAATCATGTAGCACTAAACAACAAGGAATCATTATAACTGTAAAACGACCATGTCCTGGTAAAAATGCGACTACATTACAGAGAAAAGATTATCAGCATCAACAGGATAATTGACTAAGGAGTGACTGAGGACTTTATTGATAAGCAGGTGTGCGAAAGGTACAGCATGCCTATGGCGAAACCCAAACAACAACGCGACATTAACCTGCCGGACGCCAAACTCAGTGCGATGGGTCCAGTTACCCATACGACGACAGTACCTATGGACATTGGTAGCCATAGGGAAATGATCACCTTCCAAGTGGCAAATTTACAAAACCAGGAAGCAGTTCTTAGAATCCCATCGTTGAGAGAACATAGCCCTGCAATTGATTAGGGAAAGGGGACTATCACGTTTGATAGTAAGAGATGCACTACCAGGTGTTAAAACAGGTTACCAAGGGTCCTCACAGTCTCAGAAGCGGAAGCCCTGGAGGAGAACTTAGATATGAGTTTCTCAACGGTGCAAGCAAAAGAGGATCACCGGATCTTAGTCAGAGGGCTGAGTAACAAGGCAAAAATGCCGACAAAATGCTCTGTGAGGGCGGGAGGAACAGACCTGTATGCTAGCGAAAGAGCAACAATATGAGATAGAAGACATGAACTCATCCTAACTAGAATACCCACCAGATTACTATAGGGCACTTATAGGTGTATTGTATCACCAAGCGGGTTTGCAGTCAAGATCAGGGTTACAAACAACGCGGGTGTAACAGATGAGGATTATACAGGTGAACTGAAGGTAGTAATGGTGAACCTGGGGAGCGAAGACTACACAGTCAACTCCGGTGAAAGGATAGCACTATTGATATGTGAGAGAAACCTGGACGGGGAATGCAAGGAAGTCGAGGAACTTGCAAAGACTGAACGAGAAGACAAAGAATTCTGAAGCACAGACCACAAAGAGAGACAGGGACATAAACGAATCAGAGGTTACCCAGAGAGAAATAAAAATAGACCATAAACGCACTGAGATCTGCGAGATCTCGGCCCAAGCCTTTGTGAAGTTATACAGAAGAGGAGATATTACAGGCCTTCTCAAGTGGAACCAGAAGGACAGCCAATACGATTTGAAGGTAATGATTGTCACTACCGAACTAGCTATTAAGGCCAAAAAGTACCTAGGGAAAGAACTCTTGAATCAGATGATAACTGAGGTATATCACCAATACCTGCATGTCTTCGAAGAAATAGAAATGAAAACGTTATCACCATACTGAAAAGGAGTGGACCACGAGATTAACCTAGAAATAGGAAAGATAATCACGGCAAACAGGTTATATCCACTAGAAGCGTCGGATCTGGAAGAATTGACAAGCAATTTGAAACAGAAACTGGAATGGGGATGGATATGAGTGTCCTTCGCGGAAACAGGAGCACCCATCCTTTTCGTCAAGAAGAAAGATGGAAAATTACGACTATGCGTAGATTACCAAGGACTGAAAGAAGTCATGAAAAAAGATAGATACCCACTACCACCTCTTGGCGAAGCCTTGGATAGGCTAAACTGCACCCCATACTTTACGAATTGAGATATTAAGGAGGCATACCACAATGTGCGAATCAAGAAATGAGACAAATGAAAAACAATAATTGCGACATGATACGGAACTTACGAAAACCTGGTAATGCCATTTGGCTTGACCAACGTACCGACAACATTCCAGAGATGGATTAACCAAATGTGACACTGATTCTTGGACATATGCTGCATACTATATTTGGATTACGTACTGGTGTACTCAAAAAACAAAGGAACAACACCAGAAAGATGTTGGAAAGAACATGGAACCGATTGGAAAGTCCGCAATGAGAATTAAGCCAAATAAGTGTGAATTCCACAAGACAGAAGTGGAATACTTAGGATTTATTATTGACCAAGAAGGAGCACGGATGAATCCTCTCAAGACTGCAGCAATAAGGGAATGGGCAATTCCAAGAACAAGACAGATATCCCAAGATTCAAGGGAAATCTGCAACAATTACCGAAGATTCATAGTGGGGTTTAGCAGGATAGCAAAACCTCTATAAAATCTGACAAAGAAACTTGCAAAATGGAAGTGGAGTACAGCAAAAAGCAAGGCATTCCATACTATGAGAAAATAAATAACTTCGGAACCCGTACTCACCCATTACAATCCAGAAAGACCGATCATGCTTGTAACAGATAAATCAAAGTATGTCTGTTCGGAAATTTTATCGCAACAGTGCGAAAACGATTAATGGCCGCCGGTGGCATTCCTATTAAACAAAATGACGAATGCGGAATGCAACCACGATATTCACGATACAGAACTATTGGCTATAGTACAGGCACTCAAAGAATGGAGAAGATATGTGTTGGGAAGCCATCATAAGTCAAGGATCCTCACCGACTATAAGAACCTGGTCGCTTATACGGCAACAAATGATCTTAATGAACGACAGATCCGGTGGAGTGAGAAGGTAAGCCAATACAATATACGGATCAAATATTGGCCAGGAGAGGAATGCAGCAAACTGGACGCATTGACCAGGAGAAGTCAAGATCTGCTAGAAGGAGATGCTGACAGGATCAAACAAAAACAAAGGATCCTACTACCAAAAGAGAAATACTTTGTGTAGATAAAAATACCGCATATGATTACTATTAGCTTGCCTAGAGAAGAAATGATAAAGGTTAAGGAATAATGTATGAAGGATCCCCACATACAACAGATCAGGAAAGCATTGGAACAGGGAACAAAAGAAATAAAGGATCTAGCCTGGGGCAATGAGGATGGAAGATTGATTGCCTATGGTACCAGGACAAAATTTCAGTACAAGAAGAGGAAGAGATAAGAACGGAACTTATCAGAAGGAATCACGACATTCCGCAGGCAAGGCATGGAGGAACTGCAAAAACTACAGAACTTATAAAGCGCTGTTATTACTGGCCTGGAATGCGAAAGACGATCAAGACATATGCTAAAAATTGGGACCTTTATCAAAGAATGAAATCAAAGTGACATGCTCTGTATGGTCACCTACAATCAAAGAAGCACCAAATAAGCCATGGAAGTCGATATGTATGGCTTTTGTCACGAATTGACCAGAATCGGATGGCGATGATCCTATCTGGGTAGTCATCGACAGACTGGCAAAAGGGAGGCATTTATTACATTCCGGAAAGAGATGACCACAAAACAATTCCCGCAAACCTTTGCAAAAGAAATCTTTCGTTTAAATGAATTGCCACATGATATCATCACTGTTAGGGGAACACTGTTGACCTCTAACCTATAGAAGGAGACAGCCCAGATTTTGGGAACCTAAGGAAACTGAGCACGGCTTACCACCTGCAAACGGATGTACAGACCGCAAGAAAAAATGATATCCAGGAACAATACCAGAGACCAGACTTCGATCATCAACAGGATAATTGGAATGAAGTATTACCATTAGCGGAGTTTGCATACAATAACGGACAATAAGAAACAATTAAGCCAACACCCTTCTTTGCAAACTACCGACAACACCAGAAACATGACGCAAGTAGTCATCTGATACCGGATGGGAAGTTACCGGCGAATGAAATGAACCAATGGCATGATACCATACACGTGGAAATGGTTGCCGCACAACTTTGACTGAAAGAAAATTACGATTAACACAGAGAACACAATGTGAATTTGAAATCAGGAGATATGGTATGGTTCCGACCAAGGAATATAAAGACCACAAGACCATGTTAGTTACTTGATTACAGAAGAATGGTGCCCTTCAAGATCTTGTTAAGAGTGGGGAACAATGCATATAAGCTGGACTTTCCCCCATTGAAGAGAATACACAACACCATCCACATTCACTTCTCGAAACTTACAAAGACCAAAGATTCCCTCCACAGATCCAGTCACCACCACCAGCGATCGAAATCTAAGGCGAAACAGAATCCGAACTTGTAGAAATAGTTGATTCAGTTCTACCTTATGGAAGACTCCAATATCGAGTGAAGTAGACTGAATATTCTCCAGATCACAATAAAGTTTGGTACCCAGCAGAATACTTCTAATACGCGCAAAATGCAGTCAAACGCTTTCGCGAAGATACACTGAAAAACCAAGCCAGGGAAGAAATCCAACAGGCAGCAACTAATGACGGTTGTAGAAACCCAATGCGAGAAATCGCTCCAACTAGCCCGGGTTATGTGACCGTAGAGGACCGGCAAAGGGCATCAGACCATAAGGCGATAAGCTGAATGCCATAGTGTGATGAGCATTGCAACGTCGATAGAGGATATCTGAATGGGGCTAGTCTCTGGCCAAAACAACGACACTCGGAAACGAGATGGAAGGAGTTTTCCTCCATTAATTGTCGAGCCCACGGGGATCCGAAGATCCTGGCCGGATACTACTCCAAGCCATGGGGTAAAATAGAAGAACTGTGAAGGAAGAATGCTCAGTGCACGAATGCCAGGAGGGGAAGGTTCGAGAGGGGCAAGAAAACCCGCAACGATAATACAGAAAGCCAACATACACAGGCAGATATTGAATGGCTCCACAGAAAAATTACGGGTTTAGAAATACAACTGGTTGAAGCTTTAGAAACGATTAAACTCAAAGAGGAGACCCTAGAAGCGTAACAAGCCACCATTGCTCACCAAAAATCAACCAACGACGTGGCAGACCTGACATTGGAAATAGTCAGGAAACAGTTACGCACAACGGAACGAATTTTTCAGAAGTTCCGTTGCAACGCAAGAAGCTTTGGGCACCAAGTAATGAAACTTGGTGAATAGCTTGATGGGACTCAAGCTGACGGGAGAGAGGGCCTATTGTCACGAATCGTGACCTACCAGCATGGAACATTTCACATGACTCACGATCTGTGAGATCATTTATGATTATGATATTTTGTTGGTTTGATTAATGTTTATCGTTTCATGACTCACGATTGGAAGGTCAAAAGAAGTTATGAGTTTCGCACCTGACTACATGTATGAGTCAGATATTTTATGCATGTGACGCGATTAGCGCATACAACCTTTTATGGAATTGGATACTATAAGGATTGTATACTATAACTCAAGTTATGAGTTATAGGATGTTTGTTATACTATGACTCATGCGGGATGTCATAGTAAGGAGGTGACTCATAGTACAGTCACCAGGGTTAGGGTTTTGGGAAGAGTGCCTATATAAGAAGTGTCACGGACACAGATAGAAAGTTCTTCACACAACTCCCTAAGTTACTTCCTATGTTATATTTTACTATGAGTTCAATCTATCCTATATTCCTATTACGACCATCCGTTTAATCAGTGACTAAAAGGTGATTCAAGGCACGTATTGCTAAGGAGGGTCTCAAAGGCTAGGAGTGAGAGGACTTAGCGTTCCCATGGCGACGTAAGGCTACCAGACCTGACGAGTGGTAAAACCAGCGGTAGGTTTCGTTACCGCTTGCAGTTGAAGAAGATAGTGTACCTTGTCCGGCAGACTAGGGATAGGTTTGTAATCTTGCAACTTTTTTCTGATTATATTACCAGACTCAATCAGCCTCTTTAGGTCCCCTTTGTATGCCGTGATTTGGGAAGTTTTATTAACTGATATAAAGGAACCTTATAATGGTTGACAACTTCGTCTACTTGGCTGAGCAGCCAAAAATATTGTAACTTGCTGGCAGCCCAGTGAGTGGGCCAACAGTGTTGGCTATATAGGTCCTACCTATAGTTAACAGTATGTTAACAACCACAGAAAGAAGAGTCTGAATACCCTTCAAGCACAGTAACCTCTCTGAGGTATGGTAAAGCCCCTATTGTATAATTTGTTAACCAGCATACTTTTATCAGAAAAATGGTCTCTTTGTTCCTAACCCCAGATAGCCATTGTGAAGGACTCCGATCTCTTTTATCACAACATTATGTACATTGAATATTAAGAGAGGCCTTGCGAGCTCAATAATAGTAAATGCCTGGACCAGCTATGGCTCAACTCTATATATATTATACATATATTATCAGGTCTAAAGAATAGCAACAACCTGTACACAGTAATATACCTACCTCCAACCCTTGACAATTTTAGATTGTTAGCATATTTTTGACTTTATATCTAGTGTGAAAGAGATAAAGACCAGGTAACAAACCTGGTAACAGATATGGTAAAACAGGCCCCAAGGCCATAAGACAACAATAATAGATTCTGGTATTTTGAATAATTGAAGGATTCAATATGGGAAATATACTACTTAATATGTTATTCTAAAAGTAGCATCACCCAAGCCGACAAAGGTTTAGGTCACTGCCAAACAGCATGTAATGCCCCTTTGTATTACTGTATTACCCTTAACAACCACTCCAATGATTACCCACTATTCAGCCTCCATCCTACATTTTAGTAAACATGAGTAACAAGCTTGATAAGCTCTATACCACTTCCTATATTTGCATGGGTCTTAACACTTTGCTGCTCCTGATAGTTGCAATCTCTAACTCTGCATGTTAGTTACCCAGAGTGACACACTTACCATATTCAGACCTGGATCAGGGTCACAATTCCTAGCATGGTTGTGCTATCTAACTTCGTAGGTAAAAAGGCTCTCAATTACAGTACTGGTGGTTTTATTATACTTTTTTGACGGCTATAGTACTGTCCTCCAGCAAGACAATCTAGTGCCCCTAGGTTGGGTGCGTTTGGTAAGCTTTATTCATTTATCTGTAAATGTGGTACAAAACTCCCGTCTTCTACAAGTCTGTCCACAAATTTGAATTTTCTATCCTTGTGAGAACTGTGTAGACTCTCTTAGTTCGTCCATATAAATAGATAGTAGCTCCTTGAGTTACTGATCTAGCATTAGGATATTTTACTAAGCCAGTTAAAGCGGTTCCTTCTATAATCTGGAACAGTTAACGCATATTGTCTTCTGCGGTATACTCTTGTTGTGTTACTAATGATTGCACCAACCAAAAGACGAACTTGGTATTGGTACAATAATACTATTGATTGTCTACTATAGCATCAAATGGTTAGTATGGTTGAAGCTATATATTAACTTGTACAGATATCTCGGTTACTTACCTGATATTACGGGGTAGTCAATTGTTATTATGGAATTGCATAGCCCGAGCTGGTATTGAGAGAATGAGAGAACTATCTGGAGAGCTCTATGAACAAAAAAGATAAAAGGTGGAGATATTTCGAAAGCTAAGAACAGTGTATATTGTTAAGTTCTGTTCTCCATTGCTTGATGATTCCTAAACTAAGGGGTTTTTGATTTTGATTTGAATATCTCATATATTCGCTGTTAATATACAGGAACCTGCATGGAGCGCTAGCTAAGGCATATGTGAAACATTAATTCCAAATGTGCAAAACAAAAGAAATAACCACACAAGTTCTCCCCTAGTGATAACCATACCGCCACCGCGTCCAGCAAGGCGACTAATTTAAAAAGTATAGAATGAAATTATATCAAATGAAATTATAAACAAAAGGAAAGAGATAGTAAGAAAGTCAAACCACTAAGTCTGAGTCATAGTCGGAGGAGGAGGAGGCAGCAGTAGCAAAAACCACAGGCATGGTGGGTGGGAAGTTCATGCCAGTAGCGTGGATGTATGAGGCAAGAGCAAGGATCATGACCAGGTCAGCCCCAAGTGGAGAGCCATGGTCCATTGAAGACAGCTTCGGAAGGTAAAGCTGGCGTTCTTGGGACTTGGTGGGGCAGTGGAGAATTGCATGCGCAAAGGTTTCATCCTCTGGGTCGCAGGATTGGCAGGTGGGAGAGCGATTGGCATCGTTCCATGAGGGTTTCCCAGCAAGAAAGCTCTTGCTAACGCACATTTGCTGGATTGCCCCAGCTGTGAAGAAGTCGAGTCCCATGAAGGCATTTGGGCGTAGGGTTGGCTTGTACTGGTAGTATGGAGGGGGTGGGGACAGGAGTGTACAATCAGTAAGTATGTCCTTTCTCCACTCCTCGTTAATCAATTCGTAGGAGACAGCACCAGGGATCTGAGGAGGGGGTGCTAAAACAGTGCCCGGTAGGAGGTGGGAGTTTATCTGTGGGAGTTTGAAACCGTCCGCTACCACCTTGACCAAGAGGTAGCTCATTCCATCGATTGGGAGGTGAGAGCGGACGGCGGGTATGGGACTTGGTTGGTTCAAGCGGAGGGGGATGTAGTTGGCCATATGGCCATGAAGGAGGTGGCTGGAGGAGTCCCTGCCCTAAAGTTAGAGTAGGATGGAAATGATGGTAGCAGGCGGAATGCGGCTGGGTTGATCTCGGAATGGGAACACGCCAACCATAGTGCTGCCATGCTGCGGCGATGCGTGAGGAGCATGTTTAGAGGGCGGACCCAAGCCTCACAGGGAATGATGGATACAGGAGGCGATGAAAAGCAGTTGGTGACCCATCGTTGGAACTTGCTCCAAAAGACCTCCATCTTCCCCATCATCACATAGTTGTGGATGAGGAGGTCCGCTCTGTAAGTGTGGATTGGTAGCACTAGGCCTATAGCCAGTCTGCGGTTCAGGTAGGGGACTATGCCTATGTCAGGAGGAGGGAGTTGCCTGATGAGGCCGAAGGCCCCATTAGCGAGGGCTAGCCTCTTGAAGAAATGGGATGAGGTTTGCATCGACAGTGAGAACCAGTATCCTAGCAATCAGACTATGGAAGAGGGGAGGATGAGACTCTATATCGAGAGAGACCGGCGCTAGTGAGGGGGGAGAGTGATTCCTTGGATTTCGCCATTGGATTAGTTCAGTTTTGGGGATGGAGAAGGAGACTCCAAGTGGGGTGGCCTTCCTGCAGAGATGGGTGTAGAAGTGTTTAACTAGCTGTGTTTTCCTCCAGTATGACACAGACCCAACAGTGACTGTAAAATCATTAACATAAGAAAACATAATCCCCTTTGGCATAGACAAGTGCACTGAAGAAACATAAATTAAATATAAGCAAAGGAGAGATAGGGGAGCCTAGGAGGGTACCCATTTGTACAGGCAAGAAAATATTAGGGGAGCCCAGAAAGATCAGGCGGCATTTGCGGTCAGTCAGAAAAAATGAACTGAAGAAACCATTTAAGGAGATACACCTAGAACGCAGAGTACGGAAGATAAACAAGTAGAGGAAATATTATCAAAGCCTTCCTTAATAACTAGGAAGTGCGTAGACGTCTTGAGGCCTGAACGTTGCAGCTGAGGACCTCGTGAGTGAGGGCAGTACATGCGTTAAAGTTTCTGAGGCCAGGAAGCGAGCCATATTGGTTTGGGTGGATGAGGCCAGAGGTGCGGGCCATTAGCGAAATGCGGGTTGCAATTATCCTTTCCAGGATCTTAGAACTAGTTTCTAGGAGGACAATGACTCGGGAGGAGGAGGGGCAGTTGTAATCAGATTTGCCGGGCTTGGAGAGGACAATGCCATTGGATCTTTTAAGGGACGAGGGGTGGAAGCCATAGGTCAGTAGGGAATCTAGGAGTGAGGTGAGGAAGGTGGGGTTGATGTTGTTGATCCTCTTCAATGTTCCATAGGGGAACAGGTAGGGCCCATGGGCTGAGGTTTTGGAGGATTTGCGAAGTGTGAGGGTGACTTCCTGGATCTGAAGTAGCAGGAAGTCCGCGAAAGGTTGCAGGATGGATGGCGAGGATTGGAGGTCTTTAAGAGGAAAAAAGTGATACCAGAAGAAGGTGTTGACTAGGACGGGTGTCTTGGCGTTGCGAAAGGAGGGGAACCGATCGGGGGGGCGCCCGCTAGTGATCCTGCGTGCAGTCCACACCGCTTGGGAGTCCAAGGAGGCAAGGAAAGATTTTCTGAGTGATGCCTAGGCCTATTATATGGCCTTGAAATATGCAAGGCGGGAGGCACGAGCGCTGACGGGGAGGGTAGTGGAGGGGGACATGGGTGATATACTTGCCACTCTGTTGAAGGCTTTGCGCAGCTGTGATAGTTCACCTGTCCACTATGGCTTTGACCTGAAGCATGGAGGTTAGTTTGGTGTGTGCTTGGCTAGGTGGGAGGTGATAGTGCGCAGGTGGCAGTCGAACTAAGCACTAAGTGAGGTTGAAGTAGGGAGCGGGGGAGGAGGTGGGACCGATAGATCATTAATGAGAGGGGAGAGTGTGTGCCAATCCGTTTTGGACCAGTTATGAGTAGGCTGAGGCTGCTGTAGGAAGGGAGTAGAAAGGGGTATTGTGATTGGGACATGGTCAGAGCTAGTGAGTGGGAGGGTGACACCCCATGAGCTAACAAAGGGGGCAAGGGAGGGATTTGCAAAGGCAAGATCTAATACTCTAGGTCTGGATGTGCCATCGAAGGAGAACCTAGTATATACACCTGGTGTATTAATAAGTGAGTAGCCTAGCTCGCAGACCAGGTCAAAGTATGGGGAACAAAAACTAAATTTAGTCTCAGAAAGGACCCTTAGAGGGTCAGAAAGAGGGTGATAGAGGTTCGAATCCCCAACCAGGAGGGTGGGGAAACCGCGTTCTCTGAAAATAAAAGATGGGGTAATTGTACGGGTGTGGGATAAGCGCCTAGTGGTGGAGTAGGCATTGTAAACGCGGAAGACCCGATGAGCTGAATTAAACATCCCTGAGGGGGAGTGAATATCAATTGCCATGAAGCACAGCCAGTCAAAAAAAATGGGTAGTAGTGCAAAAATAGGCATGAAATCAAGGAGGGCATAAACGGCCACCCTAGGTTTGACGCCATTAGTAGTAGGTGGGGAAAAAGATTTATAATAGGGAAATATTGGTAGTTGCCCCTTTAAGACTGGAGGATCCTGCAGGGCGACCAAGGGTGGAGTTGTGGGCATAGCCTTAAGGCTATTGAATAGTCACACAAGCACATTCCAGCTCCCAAGGCAGTTGTGCTGAATGAGGGTGAGGGTAGTGCCTGGCGCCTGCGTCAGGGAGGGGGGGTCCAGTGCAGGACTCCTTGGAGAGGAAAGCCCGATGGCCCATGTGGGAGTGGAGAACTGGAGAGCCAGGTGGGGAGTCGTGCAATAGATTAGGGGCGAGGGTCAACTGGAGCGCCAGTTGGTGGGAGTGGATGTCTGGGGGTTGTAAGATCCAGGGTGGCAGTGGTGGGGGAGAGAGTCATGGGTGGATCGGGTAGGGCGGATGCATTCTGGTCTATGACATCATCAGGTCCTTGAATACCCTCAGGCTCAGAGGGGGCATCATCGTCAGTGGGAGGAAGGGGGCGGGATGGGCAGGAACGGTCTGTGGCAGAATGGGGACCTGCACAACTAGAGTACATGAGGGGGGAGGCGGGACAACACCCAGCAACAGACTTAGTGTTCCCGCCCTTGGGCCATGTGGGATTAGGGCAGCGGTGGGCTACTCGTGTATGTGCTAGAGCATACAGGGGACAGGTCAGGGTGGGGGCTTTGCACATAGGAGAGGGTTGGCCGTGAAGCCAACACTTCCAGCATTGCATATACATCACAGCGGACTGGGCCTTTACGACTTTGTGTGGACGGGTGCAGAGACGGATGATGGAGCCAACCCTGTTGACATCATCAGGGGCTATGGTCACTACTACAGACGTTGTGGTCTTTGTAGCCCGAATTTTAGGGTCGTTTTGCTGGAGGCTTGCTGAGGAAATAAAGGCGTCAGTTGCATTACGAACTGACTCAGAGAGGGCAGGGAAGAGGTCACCCTGGTCCACCGGAAGGTAAGCTGTAGGTAGGCTATGGATGGCTAATTGGACCTCTTTTGGGCGTGTCGGAAAGGACGGTAGGGGTTAATTTCTACTAGAAAAGCATGGTTAAGACGGTTAGTCATAGCTTCATAGTAGGGTGATTAGGCAGTGGAGGGTGTGTGTGGGTCAGTGCCCAGGAGGGTGAGAAATCCTTTAGCATTGACACGTTCAGAAAAGGATAGGGGATAAGGGCAGTTGGCCTGCCTCAGGAAGGCTGCTATTAGGTCGGGGGCAGTGGCTGCACAGGGTCAGCATCTGTATGACGTGCGGGTGAGGTGCGTGGGGCGAAGAAACTGCGCTCGGTGGGGGAAAACGGTGGTGGACCTAGAGACTGAGGGCTGCTGTCGTTGGACGCAACAATTTGTGCCAGTGCCTAAACTAACAGGTTTTGCATTTTTTCTATTTTCTTTTTTTTTTTTAATTATCTCATATATTCGCTGTTAATGTACAGGAACCAGCATCGAGCACTAGCTATGGCATAAATGAAACCTTAATTCAAATTGTGTAAAACAAAAGAACTAACTACACAAGTTCTGCCCTATAGATGACCATACCGTCACCACGCCCAACAATGGCGACTAATTCAAAAAGTATAGTATGAAATGATATCAAAAGAAATCATAACCGAAAGGAAAGATATAGCAGAAAAGTTAAACCACTCTGTCTGAGTCATACTTGGAGGTGCACGAGGCAGCGGTGGAAAAAACCGCTGGCATGGTGGGTGGGAAGTTCGTGTGAGTAGTGTGGATGTATGAGGTAAGACCAAGATTCATGTCCAGGTCGGCGCAAAGTGGAGAGCCATGGCCCATCGAAGACAGCTTCCGGAGGTAAAGCTGGCGTTCCCGGGACTTGGAGGTACAGTGGAGAATTGGATGTTCAAAGTTTTCATCCTCTGAGTTACAGGAAGGGCAATTGGGAGAGCGATCCGCATCGTTCCAAGGCGGGTTGAGCACAAAGATAGCTCTTGCCAACGGACATTAGGTGAATTCGCCCTACTGTAAAGCGGTCCAGTCCCATGAATGCATGTGGGCGTAGTGACGGCTTGTACTTGTACTAAGGAGCGGGTGGGGACATAAGTGTCCAATCAGTTAGGAGGTCCTTTCTGCAGTCTTCCTTCATGAATTTGTAGGAGACAGCACCTGGGATCGGGGGAGGGGGGGCAAAGACAGTGCCTGGTAGAAGGTGGGAGTTTATCAGTGGGAGTTTGAAACCGTCCAGTGTGACCTTGACCAAGAGGTAGCACAACCCATCGATTGGGAGGTGAGACTGGGCGGCGGTTATGGGCCTTGATTGGTTCCTGTAGAGGGGGAAGATATTGACCCTAAGGCCACGAAGCTGGTGGCGGGAGGAGTCCCCTGCCCTAATGTTGGAGAAGGAAGGCAATGATGGAGGCAGCCGGGATGCAGCTGGTTTGATCTCTGGAGCGGAGAAGGTCAGCCATATCGCAGCCATCCTGTGGCGATGGGGGAGGAGCGAGTTTAGAGGGGGGAGGCATGCCTCACAGGGATGGATGGATACAGGAGTTGATGGGAAGCGGTTGGTGACCCATCGTTGGACTTTACTCCAAAAGACCTCCATCTTCCGCATCATTACAGCATTGGGGATGAGGAGGTCTGCTCCGTAAGGGAGGATCGGTAGCGCAGGCCCATAGCAAGTCTGCGGTTCAGATAATGGACTATGCCTATCCTAGGAGGAGATAGTTGCCTGATGAGACTGAAGGCCCCTTGTGTGAGGGCTAGCCTTTTGAGGAAGTGGGTAGAGGTTTCCATCGAGGGTGAGAACCAGTTTTCTAGCCATTGGACTATGGAAGAAGGGTGGAAGAGACTCCCATCGAGAGAGACAGGAGCATGTGAGGGGGAAGTGCAATCCCTTGGAATTCGTTAGTGGATGAGTTCGGTTTTTGGAACGGAGAAGGAGACTCCAAGTGGGGTGGCCTTTCTGCAGAGGCGGGTGTAGTAGTGTTGAAGTGGCTATGTGTTCTTCTAGTATGATCCAGACCCAACAGTGACAGTAAAATCATCAATATAGTAAAACATAATCCCCTTAGGGATAGACAGGTGCAGGGAGGATACATAAAATAAAATAACAAAGCGGAGATAGGAGAGCCCTGGAGGGCACCCACTTGAAGAGGTAAGAAAATATTTGGAAAGCCTTGAAAAATCAGGCGGCATATGAAAACTGTCGAAAAGGAACGAACCCAAGAAACCATGTAAGAGATAAACCTAGAGCGCGAAGTAGGGAAGATAAACAAGTAGAGGAAATAATATCAAAGCCTCCCTTGATGTTAATGAAGAGGGTAGAGGTCTTGAGGCCTGCACGTTGCAGTAGGCGGACTTCGTGTGTGAGGGCAGCCTATATGTCAAAGGTGCTGAGGCCAAGAAGCGAGCGGCATTGATTAGGGTAGAGGAGGCCAACAGTGCGCGCCATTAGTGAATGGCGGGTTGCCATTATCCTTTACAGGATTTGAGAGATAGTTTCTAGGAGGACAATGACCCGAAAGAAGGAGAGGTAGTTGTTATCAGATTTGCCGTGCTTGGAGAGGACAATGCCATAGGCTTTTTTAATGGAGGAGGGGTGGAAACCATAGGTCAGCAGGGGACCTAGAAGGGAGATGAGGAAGGTGGGGTTGATATTGTTGATCCTCTTCCATATACCATAGGGGATCAGGTCAGGCACAGGAGCTGAGGTATTGGAGGATTTGCGAAGGCCCAGGGAGAGTGCCTGTTCCGGACGTGGAAGGAAGTACGCGAACGGTCGGAGGATGGATGGCGAGGGTTAGGGTTCCTTTGGTGGAAAAAAATGATGCTGGAGGGAGGTGTTGACTTTGACGGGTATGGTGGCATTGGGAAAGGAGGGGAATCGATCTGGTGGGCTCCCGCTTGCCATCCTGCGGGTAGCCCATACCGGTTTGGAGTCCTAGGAGGCAAGGAAGGAGTTCCAGTGTGTTGCCTTAACCTATTTAATGGCCTTGAAATATGCAAGGCTGGTGGCATGGGCGCTGTGGGAGAGGGTGGTGGAGGTGGACATGCATGATATTCTTGCCTCTCTGTTGAAAGCTTGGCGCAGCTATGATAGCTCAGCTGTCCACCATGGCTTTTACCTGAAGCAATGACGTTTGTTAGTGTTTGCTGGGCTAGGAGCGATGTGATGGTGCGTAGGTGGCGATCGAACCAAGTACGGAGTGAGGTTGAGGCATGAAGCGGGGGAGGAGGTGCGACTGCTAGATCCTTGATGAGAGGGGAGAGTCTGTACCAATCCATTTTGGTCCAGTTAGGAGTGGGGTCAGGCTGTCGTAGGAAAGGTGTGGAAAGGGCTATTGACATTGGTACATGGTCAAAACCAGTCAGTGGGAGGGTGACACCCCATGAGTTAACAAAGGTGGTAAGGGAGGGATATGCGAAGGCAAGATCTAAGACTCCAAGTCTGTATGTGCCATCGAAGGGGAACCTAGTAAATACGGTATCAGAAAGGACCCTTAGATGGTTGTAAATAGGATGATGAAGCTTCAGATCCCCAACCAGTAGAGTGGGGAAAGTGTGTTTTCTGAACATGGAAGGGGGGTGATTGTACGGGTGTGGGATGAGCGCCCAGTGGTGGAGTAAGTATTGTAAACGCGAAAGACCCGATGAGCTGAATTAAACAGGACTGAGGGGGAGTGAATATCAATAGCTATGAAGTCCAGCCGGTCGAAGAAGACAGGTAGCAGTGCTAAAACTTGCTTGAAATCAAGGTGAGCATTAACGGCCACCCTAGGTTAGCACCGTTAGTAGTAGGTGGGGAAAAAGATTTATAAGAGGAAAATATTGGTAGTCTCCCCTTGAAGACTGTAGGATCCCTGAGGGTGACCCAGTGTGGAGGGGTGGGCATAGCCTTAAGGCTATTGAATAGGGACAGAAACACAATCCAGCTCTGAAGTCAGTTGTGCTTAATGAGGGTGAGGGTAGTGCCTGGGGACTGCGTCCAGGAGGTGGGGTCTATTGCTGGACTCATTGGCAAGGAAAGCCCGATGTGCCTTGC
>QFET01006238.1:0-19380 GCA_003316355.1 Tuber calosporum | reverse complement strand
GGGGGGGAAGTATTGGGACTCTAAAGGGTATTTTTGCTGTGGGAGTGTAAGTACTATGGCATCGGTGGCGGCGGAATCACGCAAACCTTCCAGAACCAGATACTGCCTAGGCGTTCAAGTTGTATTGTATTGTATTTAGTACCTACCCAACTGAATCTTCATCCTCCAGACAGAGTATCTACGCACAGATAGCCACCTCCTTGTATTCGTCCCCAACCCGGCATCAAGTGACTCGAGTACCAAGCAATAGGATCAAAAAATTTGTATGGTAAATCACCCCCGCGTGACTCAACATCAGTGACCAGGCTCAGACTCAAATCGCGGTTTACCATCTTCCCCTAAAAATACGGAACCTCGAAAACATCGGGCGGGATATATGACGCTCCAGACGAGATATGATGCCAAACTTGAAGACGGCTACTCGAGTTATCCTCCTCCTCCTACCATGCCGGTCCCCAACAATACGCACGACAAATGCGTTTTATCAGTCACTCGGGCAGATCGTTGTCATAACCACTCTTTCCATCGATTGGTTTGTTGTAGAAATACTGTAGGTCAATCGTTGCGAGGCACGACAATAATTTGAGCAGCAGCACTCACTCACTGACTCCCCTTCCCATCCGCCTGATGACCCCCAGAAACGAAGCAAAAAAAAAACCCCCCTTGACGAGCTAACCATCAATACGTGTGTGCGGTTGGAGGCCCGAAGAGATTAGGGGTTTTTTTTATTTTATTTTATTTTATTTTATTTTATTTTATTTTATTTTATTTTATTTTATTTTATTTTATTTTATTTTATTTTATTTTATTTTATTTTATTTTTCAAAGGACCCATTGTGAGTATGGTAACGTGATAATATCAAGTTACAAACACCCAACCCAAAAAGCCAACACGGCGCACAGACTGCCCACACAATAAAAAGATTGACGACCACACACACGCTGCGCGCGCGCATGCACATCTAATTGATCTTGGAGTGCTTCGAGTGCTCTCCGAGCAGGAGGCTCGAAATTTTGTTGTATCATACAAGCGGGCTTATTTGGAATTGAGTGGCCCAGATGAGGGGAGAGGAAGTTTCTGCACTTTATCTGCTGACTACGAATCGATAGGTTTTGGCAAGGGAACCCTCCCTTGGAGGAAAAGGGAAAAGAAAAAAAAAAATCCCCCAGCAGATGACCGCTTATTCGGTTGTCGAGGGGAGGGTTTTTTTTTGGTATTCTTTCTTACTCACTTTTTTTTTTTTTTTTCAAGGTCGTCACTCTCTCATCTACCATTCCTCCACGTTGATTGGCCAGGCCAGGCGAGAAGAGGCGGTTATTGGCCGCGAGTGTGGGGGGGTCAAAAGATTGCTGCAGGGATTTACTAGACGAGTACGAGTACTCGAGTACCGCACCGCACCGTATCCCCTCCCCGCATCCTCCTCATTCAGACTGGGCGTTGGAGTGTTAGATGACGGATAAGTGGATGGGTGACGGTTACGGGATTCAGACAACACAAGAGGACTGTGCTGCTCTACCACCGATGTTCGTGTCACGAGTGAGATGTGATGATGATGTAGTTTTAGTCCCCCTTTTGATGCCTTGTTGTTGCGCTGTCGTTGTCCAATGTTTTGATTTTCCTAGGATGGGCATCCACGCGTAATCCCTGCGGTGGGCATGATTTGAGCCTCTCCTTTACACGAGCAGGGCTCCGGAGAATAAGACTTGAGCATCGCTTCACGACCATCCCAGAACTGCAATTCGGATTCGACGTTCCACCCACAGTGTTCTATGTCATCCACCAGGACCATCTTTTTTTCTTTTTCTTTTTCTTTTTTCTCTCTTTCTTTTCCTTTCTGTCGAGATCATGAGCTAGTTTAGTTAGTTGGCTCGGTTGGTTGGTATGTTTTGTGTTGGCCCTCAGATATATCATACACTGATTTTTTTTCTCTTTTCTTCTTCGTCATACCCGTAAAATATCCCTTCAATGCCTGTTTTCGGGTACCGGTACTTCTTGCCTGGGAGAAATTTCTCCCCTCCTCATCCTCCTCCTCCGAGGGGCGCTTCGACCGTGCTGCGGGTATTGTGCAGTAGGTTGTCTTACCTTCCTCCGAGAACGAGGCAAACTCCGTCGATAATGGCTCGGTGATCACTCCTGGCTCAATACCGTATGCCGGCGAAAAAAAAAAAAAAAAAAAAAATTTTCCTGACGGGTTCAGCTTTGTCCTTCAAGTTGTAGCCTCTTTTGTCAATATTTTCATTTTCAACCCTTTCCCTCTTTGTTCCTCACTCGCTTTTGTATTTCAAGGCTTAAATGCGGTATGGTATGCATAAAATATAAGAGGTTGAGTATGGTATGCAAGCATTCGCATCGGCCTTTTCCCCCCCGCTTCCCTGCCGCTTCTCCACTCTTAGCCTTGAAATAGAGTGCGGATAGGGTAGGGTAGGGTAGGGTAGGGTAGGGTAGGGCAGTGGGCCACGGGCTTTCTCACCGGAAGGAACCTTCGGCGCTTTCTGCTTGATAGGGTTTTCGGAAGGGGGGTCCGGGATTCTTCCCTGTGATGGGAACCCACCGGGAATTATCCTTTTGAGGCACTCCTTTGGATTATGTTTTGGCTTGAATTACAAGCACCGTAATTGATTGTGATCCTTCTAGAAGTCTTTCAATATTTTCTTTACCACACAAAAACAACCCGCGCCAACCCGAAAATGGGTAATTTTGTCGATATGAAACGCGTAATGAGACGGTTTAGGTTGGGAAAATGTACCCATATACGAGTATACTCGAGCACAAGTGCCTATGGGTAAAGTACTTGTAAGTTATACAAGTACCGGCATTCCCCATTCGTTTCCTGGGATCTTTCCTTTCACCACCATGGGAGAAGGCGGTTGGATGAGGCGTTGGGGTAGGACAGAACCTGGGTTGGTGGTGGTGGTTGGTGGGGTCTCAGACGGTCGTCACCCTTGCAGCAATGCTACAAGTAAGCTTCTCTTTCTCTCTCGCTTGTTTGCCTGGATTGATTGACAGAACAGGGTTCCTCATCCATCCATCCAACTCCAACTGCTCGAGTACTTGCTTGGCAACGGCTCCCGTTGTGACACGACAGTGAGGGTGCCCCTAGTTATCATACTCCTAAGGACTTGAGGGAGTTATGGCCTGGAACTATGGAAAGAAAGAAATGTTCCCCCGTTTTGTTTGTGCCTTTGTTTTGTTAGTGGTAGGCGATGCACGTACGGTATTGTGTAGGCCTTGAATGAATCTATATTAATCCTATGATAGGATAGGCATTTCGCCGTTCCCCGCGATGAAAGAGCCGGAAACTGGAAACGAAGGTATAGAATGGTCTAGGCTTTTGCAGGTTGGGCACGGTTACGGTGCTTCCGCTCCTAAGCATGCTGGGTTGTCAGTCAACAGGTACAAGTGCTCGAGTACTTGTACCCTACAGTACCGGTAGGTATCTAGGAAATCTTTCGACCATTGCTCCCTTTATTGCATTGCCCCTCTATTTCCTCTTTCTTTCTTCCCGCAGCCCTGCACCAAGCCAGGGCAACCTGCCGGGAACGGAGGACGGTGAGACCTATCGTATCATACCTGGAATCTGTGAATTCTCCTGCCCTATTTGTTTCCGCTCCTCACATTTCTCCGGGTTAATCCACACAAGAGGGGCCTCGATTCGGCATAACCGTACGCATGGCTAATGTCAGGCTCATGGCCCACTACTCGAGCACCTCGAGATGGTCTAGGGAGACGACAGTGGATATCGTTCGCTTCCTGGAGTTGGGTAGTGGAGAAACCAACTGGGGGCCAATTTTTCTACTGTTGCTCATGCCGCACTGATATCTCACACGCATTCAATTCTTCATCACATCAGTTGTGAATACGATTCCCTACTAGTTCCTACAATCCAGTATTTGTACAGTACAGTACTCGAGTACAATACCGGTACGCTGGTCTATGCATGAGACCGGGTAATCGGGATTAATGCCGAAACCAGAGGAGCGGTTTACTCTTCGCGGAAGCCTGGTACTCAGACATCTAGACACAAAAAAGATTCCCAGAACTGGTGTTTTACTCGCAAATTCAAGGATCTTGGCGCTTTCATTTCCGGGTACTTTGCGAGTTGGCGGGTACCGTTACGGCAATCTGTTTAGAAGAAAAGAAAAGAAGAGAGAAAAAATCCTTTGTAGAGTGAGCTTTTTTCTCTCTTTTTCGTTAAAATCCCGCCCAACCATATTATGATATACTCGGGCGGGGGTGGGTTTTCTTGGCCAAACATTTGCCAAGATTTCCGGATACTTTTTCCAACACGCGAGTAGATTACCGGTCACCGCACCGTACCGGTATTTCAGAGAACAAGCATCCCCTTCCTAAAATGTTTGAAATGTTGCTTGCCACTTAACCGTAAGGGATTGTTGGAGATACTTTCCTCAAGTGCGGGTATGTAGGCTGTGGTGTTGTTGATCCCTGGTTATAGGAAATTCTTCCGAGACGCTTACCGTACCAAGGTTGAGAGGTCATCTGCTTTTCACTTGAGCCAATGAGAGCGTCCGAGAGCTCGGGATGGGGCGAGAAGAAAAAAAAGGTGGCGGATATAATCCAAGACTCCACTCATTCGACCGATATCATACTTCGTTCCGAAAAGAAAGAAGGCATATTTACTGGTAGGGCAAATCAGTCATGAGACCTCGATCCCGTCTCTCTCTCTCGCTGGAAAATGGTAACAACCATCATAGTTGTGTAATTTGCTTTCCGAGGCCTCGCGCATACCATAAAAATTGATACTCGCCACGGAGTGCAGGGTCTATATGGTACCAGAGCAGGGAGAGAGTTTTCATGTTCATACATGATAACTTACTAAGTGATGCCGGTTTGTCCAACACATGTTATGAGGGATTCCACGCCGTGGCAGCGTGGTATATCCTAGCTAGAATCAACCAACAGAAATCAACTCACGGACCAAAATCTTTTTTCTTCCTTTTTCTTTTTCTTCTTCACTTTCCTTTCACTTCCTTACTACCACCTGTGCTTCCCTCCCGTACACGGCGTTTACTTGTCGCTGTCAGCTTATTATATCTTTCCGAGCTTGATCCGGCTTATGGCCTATCCGAGCAGCCCGGCGGGCTGATGGCGCAACAGGGAAAGCAAACAGGCAACAAATTCTGCGAGTGCTCCCCTGTGACGGCCTCGAAGTGATGAGCAAGGAGGGGTGATAAAATGGCATGACAAATTGGCGATGGCGTAGCATTTACAAACGGGATGGCAAAGCAATGCAAGTTACCGCGCATGATCGACAAACGGAGAGTTTCAGGTAACCATGCTTGAGTTTACAGTACTCGAGTAAGTTGAGTGGAATGAGAACGGAAGAAGAAAATGGAATGGAAAAGAGGAAAATAGTCTAAAAAGGGGAAACAGTGCCAGATTGTCTAGTAAGTTGTGATCATATACAAGTACTACCGTACCGTATATGAGTGAATGGGAATTTTTTGCGAGTCTTTGCAACTAATTTCCTTCCGAACCGTCACATTCCTATCGATAGGCCCCAATTTCGGCGGGGTTGAGGCTGATTGGTCGAGTCCTGAGATTATTCTGTCCCCTCTATGGACTTGGGGAAAACTTGCGCTCGTGACATGCGCTTTTCCTCCTTCCCTTTCAGTTGTTCATCCAACGGTACGGAGATTTTGGCTGAAGATTTTCTCCCCACGAGGCGGGTATTTGGTGTCACGGGCGTCTGGTGTACGCGGCGCCGGGGGTTGAAGGCAAGATGTTCAACTAATTGGAAGGAAGCAACAACTTACCAAATGTGGTACAAATTTCAAGTACTGCGTGCTTTAGCTGACATGGCTGTATTTAGGCTGAATGAATGAGTGAATGAAATCTTGAGTTTCTATTATAGCCTCCAGTGAGAGTGTAGGAATCACCACACCACCATAACTGTGCTGAATCGTACGAGGATATTAGGGGACCGAGGCCTCTGACTGGAATCACGAGCGAGAAAAAAAGGCGAAAACAAACTCACGTGTTTTTTTTTGTATTGATGTGTTGTGGAGGATGAGTTTCAGGTTTTCGCGTCTACTGTAGGGTAAGATCCTGGCCATCTACCGTACTCTGAGTATATACTGTACTGTACCTTACTGTCCTTGTGTCTTTGCCGCAGGTTGATAAATTTATTGAAGCAGGTCCAGGCCCTTTTCGCAGAAATCTCTTTTTTTTCTTCACCTCGCTTGCTCTTTTCCAGCGAACTTTTTCCCAAACACCGCGCGTCACAGTGGAAAGGGAAGGGGCGAGGAGAGGCTCGCACCGTGGAGCAGGCGCTGCGGAAGGAGTATCGGTAGGGTAGCTTCATTCCATTCGTGATGCGAGAGCTCCGAAAATTTTCCTGACGCCCGTCGCCAATTCGGGACCCTGGGGGCGAGTCCGGTGTAAGTCTGCGCGCGGTCAACCTTCAAAGTCGCGCTTGTGCAGGCTTTGCCGACGACATCTCTGATTGGCGGGGGATATGATCGCTCTGGGGGGGGGGGAGGAGGAGGATATGAGCTCTGAGCGATTGCTCTGTCCCGGCCTCGATTCGCCTGACGGGGAATGAATTTCCCTTGGTAAATGTCGGATGTTGCGAGTGATAATTGGAGATACGGGTACGCTGACTGGTGATCTCCTGGTTTTATTTTTTTTCTTTTATCTTTCATCGTTGCTTTACCCCCCACTATTCCTAACTTTTTTATCCTTCTGTTTCCTCACTCGGATCATATATTCCGGGGATTCCTTGCCTTGCAATTTTCCGGACACGATGTTGGGGAATGGTGACACTTGAACATCATCATCATCATCATCATCATCATCATCATCATCATCATCATCATCATCATCATCATCATCATCCCACATGGGGGTTTCCGCCATCTACAGATCTTGACCATCTCATCATCGTTGGGGGTTCATTTTATTTCCCGACTGGGCGGAACCCTAGTGGAGAATCACAGGTTCTACGAGGCGTAGCGCTGTTTTTCATGTCATGTATCATATGACAGTGGACAGAGAGACATTCTCACCCCCACCCAGTAGTCTTCCTCCGCCCCTCCCCCGCTTTGTACGAGTACTACCGTATGAGTACTCTACATTTTGGCCTTTGTCCCGCGCGGCCCGCCTTCAAATAAGTCACCAAAGTTTGCACCTGTGCTCGGGTACAGTACTCGTACTGAGTACCCACCCAGCAAACTCGTAGTCTTGACGTGATGACTTTGACGACTTGCTTGCCTTCCCCCCCACATTTCTCCCTCTAACGGCTGTTCCAGGCGTCCATTACCAAATCTTGCTCCACTAGCGGCGTTGGCGCCGTCCAATCTGTCCTTGAGATCCTTCCCACATCGTGACTATCTTGACGGGTTCCGTGGGAGTACGGTAGTCTCTACCGTACTCCAGTTGCGCCTTTTATTTATTTTTAAATCTGCGGAGCGCCTTCCTATGATACGGTACCCATTCTCATTCGACGAAACCCGTCACGAAATATCACAAACCGTGTGACATGGCCAACTTATGTACTAGTACGGTACAGTGCACCGTACGGTATGTGATCTATGTACTTGTACAAGTATCATGCTGTACGAGTATAGGATTATATGGATAGACACAGTAATACGTTATGGTATGGTAGCGTAACAGCAATAGAGGGAAATCCTTTTTTTTTTTTTCCTCCGTAGCGGAGAAGGGGGGGAAAAGCAAGATGGCTTCATCATTTTCGTTTTCCTTACACCGAACTGGTTTTTTGATTCTCTTCCATTTTTGCTTTTTCATCTCTCTTCCTCCATGCTCTCTTGCCCCCCCCCCGTTTCCTACAAGTACTCGTACAATAACACTGGTTTAGAGTTGCTTTTTTTTTTTTCCATTTTGATCTCCTCTTGAGGTTCTCGGGGTCCTCCGATCCAAATGGCACAATTGGAGAAATGCGATATCCCGTTGTGACATGGTGTTATGGTCACCTATCAAGAGTGCGAGTACCGTCACCGTAACCTAACTTGACGGGACCCCTAGCAACGGGAAAAGCATCTGTAGAATTTGTCAACTGACTAAGACTATGTATAGGTGGTAGGAATCTTTACAGTCTTTTATGGTGGATAATGCTCAGTTGGCCCAGAAGCCGTCTCGGGGAGAGGTCTCGGTCAACCTGTCATCGTCTGTCCTACGGCCCCCAAAAGAAAAGGGATCTCGTGGAGTCGCCGCAAGGGGTGGATCAGACCTGGTGTTCGCGAGTAGCGAGAAATCTTTCCTGTCGCTCGCTCGCTCGCTCCCTGTGGCGGTTCAGCTATTTTTGATAGGTAACAATACGAGAATGGCAACACGTATACCGAGTACATTCAGTAAACGTGGTGGAAATTTCAAGGAAATACCCCCCTACTCTGAGACCACAGCCCCCGGTTTACGAGACATTGATGGTTCGAGTGATTGTAAGCTGGTGCTGCACCCTATCGTCACCGGCTTTCTCACCGGTTCCCGTTGCGGGATCTTTGTTTCTTTCATCTGCTTTTTGATCCACTGGATTACCGTATCCTATGCCTTGACTCTGCGGTATGCTCAGCTAACTGTGTTTTTGGGTTACATAGATTGGTAAGCCGGCGGGAGTTTATCCTGGTGGGGCTCCGTCTTCCGTTGCTCGGGATGCGATGTTCGGGGATACCGGCGTTGCAGTTGTTATGGGGTTGGAAATGGTATTTTTTTTTCTTTTTCTAATCGTACGAGTGTGACACTTGAGAAGCCTTTTTCTTCTTTCCTTTCTTCCGTCTCGCTCGTTCTCGTTCTCGCCTCGCGTTTCGGAAGATGATGATGATAATGATGATGATGATGATGATGAGGGTTTCATCAGTCCATGGAATATCTAGCAATGGACTGAGGCCCGGCGTGTGCTGTACAGGTACAGTACTGGTTGTGTGCGTGGTTGTGCGGTACATGGACGGGCTTGGCAGACGTTTCCCCACAGCTGTCAATCGTGATTGGCGAATGGGTGTGGATCAGGTGAAATATTCTAGAATTTCCATTCGGGGATTAGGGGAGTAAGGAGGAAACAAGGCAAATTATGGTACTCCCCCACCAATGCTTATGATATGGTGACCACTCATCCGGACCGCTGTACCAGGTTAGCAATCCCTTCCTGGCTTGATCGTTGGTCTTGCAGATTCCGTTCAGGCAATCCTGGCCGCTTCGTTTCACTGCACCCGGACGGGCCGAAGCCTGATCTGCCGTCGGCTTCTTTGATGGTGGGTTTGCTGGGGGGTAATTGCGGGACAATTTTCTTCTCCCCTCTCTTCGCCCCCCCTTCTCCCACCACAGGGCAGAGGAGGAGGACCCATTGAAGCCCGGAGCTTACCGGAGACAGAAGGGCCGCTCGGTATTCTGACCGTCACTGGGCTGCTTATGCGTGTTTATGTTTCATTTGCGGAGGGAAGAAGGGAAAGCTTTTTTCCTCTTCATCTGCCGCGGGAGAGAGAATGTGCTCAGTGTATCACTTCGTTTTCTTCTCTAATATTGCGCGATGCAGTGCGGTGCAGCGCTGCGTATTGCGCTCAGGTTGCTCCTGAATTGCCAGCCCAACTGGTGGATGGTACGACCGGCTGCCAAATAACTCATTTCCTATTGTTTGCGGAAAATTGGGCGGGATTTCACGCTTCGGTGTGTCGAGAAAGGTGAAGGATACTACACTGTGAGTCGGTTATGTCTTCCTGAGATTCTGATGTCAGGAACCAACTGGTTTCATGTTCTAACAGAGTAAGCACGATACATACAGCTCTCTGCAAGTCCCTTTTTAAAAAAAAGAAAAGAAAAGAAGCAAAGGACAGCAGGCTGTCAGACCGGCCCAAGACTGCACGGAAAGTGCGCTGACTACGGACGGGAACAGGCCGAAACCCAAGATCGTTTTTGAGGTGTTGTAAGTGATCAAGCAACACTGTGGGCCAGGCGGCCCGTCGGCCAGATAGCCAGCCAACACAGTGTGATGGGATCGCCAATCAAGCCAACGTTAAAGTGAACTCTCGCCTAAGTAGAGTCGGGCGAACGAGCGGCCTGGGCTTGCAGACGCTACCTAACCGAGATGCTGTATCAGGGAAGCCGCCAATTTGTGATACTGCCCATACCGGGGAGCTCATTGGTTTCCAGAATTTATGCCCTGCAGTGATAGTCGTTGGTGGCGGTCCTTGTGGGGGCGCGGGTGGAGTGCGGTACTGCGGAACTGATGATATGACGGAATCTCTTGTCCGAGTGGATAGCACGGAGTGGAGCGAGAGGAGTGATGATTTAAACTCTGCTTAACCCGCTTCCCCGGTATGCAGCGGGAGGCGTGTAAAGCGGGGTTGATGTATCGGAGATGCAGAGCACAGGCTTTTGCCAGGTTTTGTTGGGTGTTGGAGTGCAGGCGATGGCGCATATAGCTACAATACAAGAGCACTCGGGGCAGCGTGGGGTCCGGTGGTTTTCGCTCGGGGGATGCAGGGAGGCGTTCTCTTCGTCCGGATGGCATCGCATGAGTGATATATTGTGATGTCTAGCCTGCATAATTATGGTTGGATCTCGATTCATAGTTGGGGGTGGGAATCGCGACCGCAAATGGGAATCGTGTTTGAGTATTCCTTTATGCTACTGATGTTTGAAATGTCGATGTGAGTTGGCCGAATGTGCACTTGCCTTCTGTAGTGTAACATTGCATGTTATCCCCGCCGCATGAAGATCAACTCGAATATTTGCGTCGGTCCAATGTGGGTTCGATCGTTATGGATCAAAACCCTGGGGCCGAATGTGGGAATTTTGAAGGGCCAGTTTCTCATCCAGTGCGATATGGCGGTGCCCGAAGATTTTTAAAAGTGGTGTAGCAGAGCACTCTTTGATTTGCACCGACTCTCAGCTCCAAAGACTAGGACTGGGCACGGCTCTCGTGTGGCTAGATATCCTATCATACCCTTTTTATCCTTTCGGCTTTCCCCTTTTATTTGGTGGTCGTAGTCGGTTTACCTGGAAAACTGCATCCGGTTGGTGAGTTAGTCGTGGAACTGGAAGAGCAATTTCATATGATTCCCTTCAGAAAACGGGGGAGGGACATCTTCTACAGTCTTGCTGGTTAAGAGTAATCTCTCGCTGTGTGCAACATACTGGCCTAAGATAACTATCTGTTGGGCTCAGGCCACAGTAGGCTTCACGATATGCCACTTATACATCTTTAATATGTTCCCAGGAGCAGGGCGGGAATTGATCTCTGGTCATGGGGGTATTTTGGTATCCAGTAAAGCTTTAGGGTTGGGTGATCACTGGAATTTATTTAGTCTTCTTGAGTGTGCGTTGGGCAAAAATGTGAGTTGAAGGAAAAGATTTGTTTCAATGGGGGGATGATAATAATCGTGATTGATTGTAATTTCCTTTACTCGTGGGCTAAAGATATATCTGGAAGAGACAGAGTTGATTGAATGGGTGAGGTGCATATACGGGGGATTCTGAATTTAGATGCTGAGGGACAGAAATCGCTTGTATATAGTTAATATAAAAGAGCTTCATAACGAACTTTTCGAGAGAAGGGAGAGAACTGAAAACCAAGGAAGTGGAGTGTGATAGAGACATAACGCATTCTTTCGAACCAAAAAAAAAGTAGAGGAGGATATTCCTCCGTTTGGTCTACCAATGTCGTGCAGAAATTTTGCCCAATGTTTTCCTTACCGCATTCCGCCGCCTGAAGAGCAAGAGTCAAGTTGCCAGTTCTACTCAGAGGCGTGGTATTCGGTAGTGTGATATGGAAACTGGTAGCTGTTAGGAATTCCTTGATAGTGTAACATAGGAGTTCATAAGTGTTGGAGACTAGTATGTAGAGTGATATCGGAGTACCTGGTTGCCGGAACCTAGGCGATAGTACAACGTTCCAGTTTCCTGGTTGTTGCGGATTGTGGGGAGTAGAGCAAGGGGGGTTGATATTCGTTTGGAATGAGTGGTGGTCTGATATTGGACTACCAGGCTTTGCAGGATTGTCGGCCCAGTGGTAGACTACTGCTAGTCGCTAGTGGTGATTCATGTCGGTTTCCACTGAAGCTCCCAAGTCAGGCTAGCCAATTTTCAACAGGCTTTTTGTTATCCGGATAATGATCAATACAGATTATCACAAAGTAGTGCTCCCAATGAAATTACTTTCTAAACGATAGATTATGTCACTAGAGCAAGCACGAAATATGAAATATGCAGAAGTGCTGCTTTGAGTCATCATACCTATAGGGAATCAGGATCGTGTATAATATTGACCATACCCGCTTTGTTTCTCTGTAGTGCCAGAGGTAGCCGCAGTGCTAGGGATGGTAAGTCCTTTTTTTTTTATTTCATAATGTGCCCTTGCTTGTGTGACTGTTTTCTCATAGCAGGTTATAAGCAAGACGTCTTCCTACTTCACCTTCTTCCTCACATAACCACTTTTGCGCCTTCTAGTATTCAACTTTACCATACGGAATCTATCCCTTCACACCTATTCCTAAGTTGTGCTTCTCTCTCCGCATGAATTCCCTTCACACAGTGGAGACGCCATCACTAGCGGAAGATCCCCTACGATCCTACTTGGGGCAGGCCACAGCCCGGACAGACTACCATGGACTCTACTGCCTGTCTATGCTTGAGCCAAGCGCCCGAGGTCAACAATGAGGATGTTGAAAAGGGGCCGATACCATGATGGATATAAGGGTCGATACCGCAGACAAGGAAGAAGGCAGAATGCCACTCTGGCAGGGTGCGAAGGGTGGACAAAAGGGAGTTGCAAAGTTGCTAACTTGCTATTGGAGCGAGAGGATGTCAATATGAACGGGGGAGAAATGAAAGATGGATGAATGCCGCTCTCATGGGCTGCCAGGAGTGGCCACACAAGGGTAGTGATATTGCTATTTGGATAGAAGGATATAAATCCCAACATTGCCGACATAGAATCGGGCCGAAATCCACTCGGATGGGCTGCGAAGAGGGGGCATAAGGGTGTAGTAAAGGCTCTATTTCAGTGTGAGGGCATAAATGTCAACTCTGCAGCAGGCACTAGTTGGGGTAAACCACTACTCTGGTGGGCTGTGAGCTGTGGACAAGAGGGAATGGTAAAGATACTATTGGAATGAGAGGATATAGATCTTGGTACCGTAGGAACTCAAGATGGCCAAACGCCATTGGTATGCGCGGCAATGAGCGGGGATGAAGAAGTAATAAAGCTGCTTCTAGAACGGGAGGGTATCAATCCCAATGCTATAGACACCCGCTTAAGACGAACACCACTCACATTGGCTGCTGCGAATAGGCATGAAGGAGTTGTAAAGTTGCTATTGAAGGAAGAGGATATGAGTGGCAACACTATAGGAGGTGGTGGCCACCGAGAGGCCCTCAAGTGGGTTGTGGAGGGCGGACACTACGTAGTGGGTGAGCTGCTATTGGGGCGACATAATACCAGCCAAAACACCGCAGGTATCGGATATGGTAAAACGCTACTCTCCTGGGCACTGGAAAACGGGTATAAGGAAGTATATCAATCCCAACACTTCACTCAAGATTTGGCCGAACTCCACTCTTGCTGGCTGCGAAGAACGGGCATGAAGAAGAAGTTGTAAAGCTGCTCTTTGAACAAGATGATATCAACCCCAACGCTGCAGACACTCTATTGGGGCCAAACATCACTCATGTGGGTTGCCCGGGAACGGGGATGAGAGAGTAGTAAAGTTACTTTTAGGAAGCGAGGATATTAATCCCAACACTGCAGACACGAGGTTTGGCCGCACACACCTCTTGCAGGCTGCAAATGAAGGCCACAGCGGAGTAGTAAAGTTGCTTTTAGACGGGGGGACATTAGTGCCAACACTACAGATGCTGAATATGGACAAACTCCACCATTCTGGCTGCTGAGAGCAAGCATAAAAGTATAGTAAAGACCTATTGGAGCGTCTATATAGAAATTTCAACACTGCTACAACTAGATGTGGTCGAACACCACTCGTTTGCGCTGAGGATCACGGGTATAAGTGGTTTGTAAAGTTGCTATTGGAGCGGGGAGATATCGATCCTAACACTGCAGACACCAAGTTCGGTCTAACACCACTCACGTGGGCTGGGAAAGAGGGGGGCATAAGGGGAAGGCAGAGTTGCTATTGAAACGAGACGATGTCAGAGACGGCGTGCGTGATTTCTGTGGGGAAACAGCACCCGAATTATGCGCGTCAGGTGGATATACAACAATCCAGTCCATACCACATGCGCCTAACAATCCCTTCAAGTGATAGTAGATATCGATGCAGTCACCGTCGCATAGGACAAGGAAAGTGTACCATTTGTGCTGTTAGAGATTGAGGGGGTGTTTGGCTGGCAACTGTAGGAAAGTAAAACCTTATGAAATGCATTTTGTAAGGTATGCAAACTGCCGTTGATAAGGGAGGTGTAGCCAAACAGCTGTAGCAACTAGTATAAGTTAGAAAACAATGAAGAGGGTAACATTCATATTTTTGATTATCTCATATATTCGCTGTTAACGTACAGGAACCTGCATGGAGCGCTAGCTATAGCATAAACGAAACGTTAATTCCAAATGTGCAAAACAAAAAAAATAACAGCACCAGTTCTCCCCTAGTGATGACTATACCGTCACCATGCCCAACAATGGCGACTAATTCAAAAAGTATTGAATGAAATGATATTGTTACAAACCTATCCTTAGTCTGCCGGACAAGGCACACTATCTTCTTTAACAGCAACAGGTAACGATACGTACCGCTCGTCTTACCGTTCTTCAGGTCTCGTAGCCTTATGTCGCCTAGGGAACGCTGAGTCCTTCCACTCCTAGCCCGTGCGACTGCTTCTTAGCGATGCGTTCCTCGAATCACCTTTCGGTCGGTGATGTAAACGGATGGTCGTAATAAGAGTAAAGTATAGATTGAACTAATAGGTTAAATATAATATAGGAAGTAACTTAGGTGGTTGCGTGAAGAGCAAGCTATCTGTGTCCGTGACCCTCCTTATATAGGCGCTCTTCCCACAACCCTAACCCTGGTGACTTTACCATGAGTCACCTCTTTAGTATGACTGCCGTGTGAGTCATAGTATAACAAACATCCTATGACTCACAATTTGAGTCATAGTATACAATCCCCATAGTATCCAATTTCCATAAAAGGTCATGTGCGCTAATCGCGTCACATGCGTGAAACCCCTGACTCATACTTGTAGTCAGGTGCGAAAGTCATAACATCATATGACCTCACAATCGTGAGTCATGAAACAATAAATCAAATCAAACATCATAATCATAAATGATCTCACAAATCGTGAGTCATGTGAAACATTCCCTATTGCTAAGTCACGATTTGTGACAGATATCAAAAGATATCATAACCGAAAGGAAAGATAAAGCAGGAAAGACAAACCACTCAGTCTGAGTCATAGTCGGTGGAGGAGGAGGAGGAGGAGGCAGCGATAGAAACAACCGCTGGCATGGTGGGTGGGAAGTTCGTGCGAGTAACGCAGATGTATGAGGCAGGACCGAGGATCATGTCCAGGTCGGCCCAAAGTGGGGAGCCATGGTCTACTGAAGACAGCTTTGGAAGGTAAAGCTGGCGTTCTCGGGACTTGGATGGGCAGTGGAGAATTGCATGCTCAAAGGTTTCATCCTCTGATTCGCAGGAAGGGTAGGTGGGAGAGCGATCGGCATCGTTCCATGAGGGTTGTGCGGCGAGATAGCTCTTTCCAGCACGCATTTGGTGAATTCGCCCAGCTGTAAAGCGGTCGAGGCCCATGAATGCATGTGGGGGTCGGGACGGCTAGAACTGGTAGTAAGGAGGGGGTGGGGACAGGAGTGTCCAGTCAGTGAGGAGGTCCTTTTTGCACTCCTCCTTCATCAATTTGTAGGAGACAGCACCTGAGATCGGGGGAGGGGGGGCAAAGACAGTGCCCGGTAGGAGGTGGGAGTTTATCTGTGGGAGTTTGAAACCGTCCGGTGCCATCTTGACCAAGAGGTAGCACATCCCATCGATTCGGAGGTGAGAGCGGACGGCGGGTATGGGCCTTGGTTGGTTCCAATGGAGGCGGATGTAGTTGGCCTTAAGGTCACGAAGGAGGTGGCGGGAGGAGTCCACTGCTCTAAACTTGGAGAAGGATGGAAATGATGGAGGCAGCCGGGCTGCGGCTGGGTTGATCTTGGGAGGGGAGCAGGCTAGCCGTAGTACAGCCATCCTGCGGCGATGGGGGAGGAGCGAGTTTAGAGGGGGGAGGCAAGCCTCACATGGAAGGATGGATACAGGAGTTGATGAGAAGCAGTTGGTGACCCATCGTTGGACTTTGCTCCAAAACACCTCCATCTTCTCCATTATCGCAGCATTAGGGATGAGGAGGTCAGCTCCGTAAGTGAGGATCGGTAGCAGCAGGCACATGGCCAGTCTTCGGTTCAGGTAGGGGACTATGCCTATGCCAGGAGGAGAGAGTTGCCTGATGAGACCAAAGGCCCCTTGGGCGAGGGCTAGCCTCATGAGGAAGTGGGTGGAGGTTTCCATCGAGGGTGAGAACCAGTATCCTAGCCACCGGACAATGGAAGAAGGGTGGAAAAGACTCCCATCGAGAGAGACAGGAGCTAGTGAGGGGGGAGAGCGGTCCCTTGGAGTTCGCCAGTGGATGAGTTCGGTTTTTGGAACGGAGAAGGAGACCCCAAGTGGGGAGGCCTTCTTGCAGAGGCGGGTATAGTAGTGTTGAAGTAGCTGTGTGTTCCTCCGGTATGACCCAGACCCAACAGTGACTGTAAAATCATCAACATAGGAAAACATAATCCCCTTTGGGATAGACAGGTGCTTGGAGGATACATAGATTAAAAATAACAAAGGAGAGATAGGAGAGCCCTGGGGGGTGCCCACTTGAACAGGTAAGAAAATATTAGGGGCGCCTTGGAAAATCAAGCGGCATTTGCGGTCAGTCAAAAAGGAACGAACCCAAGAAACCATATTAGGAGATATGCCTTTAGCGCGAAGAAGGGAAGATAAACAAGTAGAGGAAATATTATCAAAGCCTTCCTTGATGTCAAGGAAGAGGGTAGAGGTCTTGAGGCCTGCACGTTGCAGTAGGCGGACTTCGTGTGTGAGGGCAGCACATGTGTCATAGGTGCTGAGGCCGTAAGCTAGCTGCATTGGTTAAGGTAGATGAGGCCGACAGTACGGGCCATTAGCGAGAGGCGGGTTGCCATTATCCTTTCCAGAATTTTAGAAATAGTTTCTAGGAGAACAATGACCCGAAAGGAGAAGGGGGAGTTGTAATCAGCTTTGCCAGGCTTGGACAGAACAATGCCATTGGCTTTTTTGAGGGAGGAGGAGTGGAATCCATAGGTCAGCAGGGGACTTAGGAGGAGGGTAACATTCATAAAGCCCTATATATATATATATCAAAAATAGATATGGTAAGAATAATTGAAATGAGCTTATGCCAATTAAAAACCCACTCTTATCCCACAACCACAATTAAATTATTTAGGCTAGACTACCTAGCTAGTCATCTAGAGCAGATATTTAGGAGCTCAGAAAAATATTATTTATCAACTAATGACCTCTCTAGAATACTTTATATAAAAAAAACTACAATTTTGAGAAATATACTTTACACCATATAAAATAATTATCTTTCTGGGTACCTGTAAATTAGGTGGTAATAGTGAAAAGGTAGGCAGGTGTTGATCTATTTAGGCTTAAAGGTTGTAACATGTGTACATGTTCCGGTACCTCTATTACCACTCTCGTTAGCCTTTCCTTTGTCAGATTACCTTCATTTGGTTTGATTTCTTCTGTATTTAATTTCCTTATCAGAATCTCTAGATTCCGGCACCCTGATTACTGTATGCTTTGAAGGATCGGCAGGATTGTGCCCCAGGAGTTCCAAGGGAAGGAACAGATCATGTATACCGGCGGTAGGATAGAGGCAATATTGTGGGATAGCCCCAGGCTTTCCAGGACTCCAGCAGGGCCACAGGATTCCGGTAGCTGTACAGTCACTGGTAATGATAGTGGATCCGGGTTTCCAGAGCCTCAGCTCTTGCAGGAAAGATTTCATGTATTTAAGAGTGGTCTCCTAGCTAGCAGGAGACAGCAGACTTCAGACAGAAGCCTAGACAGTAAATATACTTGGTTGAACGGTGATCCTATTGTTCCCCTTCGATCTATAAACCATTCTATTGTACTCCCTTTATCTTCTTCACCTCTCAGCAGGTCTCCCTTGGACGCTATAGTAGTAGGGGGATACTGCTTAGGCCCTAGTTCAGCAGGAACGGAAGACGTGTCAACCGTTCAGTCTCGATAAAGTTGTGTGTAGAGGAACGGTCATTGCCAACTCAACAGTTCATTGCCACCTCAACTGTTCATTGCCAGCTATTATCCCTGAGTTAAAAGAAAATTTTCTCGGTACCACAACCGCAATGCATCCCCAATCAACAAACCAACCTCAAGAGCAAAGCCAGCTGCCATTAGTGAGACACCAGATGGAGGATTCCAATAGTGACAGGTAAGCCTTACAGTCAACTATGTCATTTTACCCACCTCAGATTAGCCTGAGATTCAGTTTAGCAAGCCAGCCAATACGAGTCGAGCCAGCCCTTACTACAATGTTGGGAAGTAGCCAAACTCCGATTGAGGATGTTGAGACTCAGACCTACGATATTCCTACGTTCGTTGCGGAAAGAACCTTGAAGCCCAAATGGCAGCGCACATGCCCGGTTGAATGGTCTCCTGGGTTGACCATTACCATACTCCGTGAGCTAGTCAAAGCTATTCGATGAGGAAAAAGATCTGACAATGGCTTCAGGATGGATGTGTGGCATGGAATCGCAGAGGAAGTTCAAAGGATGACTAGTATGGGAATTGTTGTCACAGGAGAAAAATGTCAAGGCAAATTGGAAATGTTGAAGAGGAAATGGAAGGTCTGGACAAGGTGGAAGGTGTTAGGCACATAACTCCCACAAGGGCCCAGAGGAGCAGTTTGAGAGCTCTGGGCTTGAAACTCCACAGACTAATACCCCCCTCCGGCCCCGAAGTTGGCCCCGGACGACAGCACTGGCGCCTTGTGCAGTTGCTCACAATCATAGAAAGAAGAAATATTGGAGCACCTCTTGTAACACCGTATACGTCGTCGCCGTCCGTCCGACCGGATCCACTCCATAGGGTATATAAGAGGGCATCTCTGGCTACGCCTGGGAAAAAGAACCAAGCGATTTCGTTAAGAACTCGCAGAGTTACATCCCGTTGAAGTCAAGAGACTAAAACAACGTCCGGAAGCCTAGGAGGGAGTGGTATTCGGCCTATTCCGCAGAGAATAGTACCGAACCCCAAATGAATGCCTATCATAGGCACGCAAGCCTATCGGAACATGTTGATAAGGAGAGGCAGTGAAGACGAGAAGGCAATTGG
>QFET01006235.1:0-16820 GCA_003316355.1 Tuber calosporum | reverse complement strand
GCTGCAATTGCGGGGGGGGCTGAAGTAGGGGGAGAAGCGGGGGTCGAGATAGAGGAGGAGATCTCATCCATGCGCGTAGTCAGTGCGGCAAGTTGGCTAACTACCTCATTGATTCCAGGGAGGGCGGTGCACAGGAGTGGGATGATGGTGGCTTCCCCGTCGGAAAGGTTGTGGAGGAGGGAGTTGTCAAACGCAGGGAAGGATTCCTGGGAGAGGCTGAACTGGGTAACTATAGCTTCCAGGAGGTTCTGGGTTGCAATCAGGTTTTCGGGGAGGGGTCCAGGGGTGCTGGCGCGGGAGGAGTGGGTTGAGTAGGGGGCTGTGCGGTGCTGGGTGCGCGAGGCTGACCTGTAGGGGCTAGGGGAAGCTGTGGCCATCACTGTTACACAGGATGTGGGGCTGTGTCGCTAAAGAGTGAAGCTTAAGCGAGGGGCAAGATTTGGTGTGTCGTGGCTGGTGCCACACAAAAGGGCGAAGTTTTGTTCGGCTAAAAAGGGCAAGAGTTTCAAGCGGGAGGAAAATAGAGGGCGCGGAGCGTGTCCCTTAACTACGGGGGACTGCTAACTATTTATACACTTTTCCCAGTACTTAGGTTGGCCATATAAAAGAAGTATCCTTGGAAAATTCGGCCATGGTCTATTCAGTGCGAACACTGTTTGACCCTAAAGATGTATGACCCCACTACAGCAAATGATTCCCCGTACTATCTATTTGTCTGAGGGTGTCAAGCACTTCACCAGTAGATAGCCTTTGATCTCTTTGCCAAATGAACTAAGTTCAAATTGATGCCGCCCATTTGCGAACATTATACGGAATACCAGGTGATCAGTCTGGATGGCCGTCTTTCCTGCATATATGCACTCATGTGCAGATGCATTCAGATTATCAAGAATGCAGAATACGTAATAGATCCACTTGGATAAATTACTCTGTCATCTTTCACCGAGGCTGAGTATTTCTGGATACGATCCTACTTCTTGCCAGTGTGGGTTGTAGTCCATATAGTCACCTCCAGGCACTATATACTATCACATCTTTAGACTCGAAAGTCTAGTACCATATCCCATATGTGTAACACCGGAGAGTGTACAGCTACCGGGATCCTGTGGCCCTGCCGGAGTCATGGACAGCCTGGGGCTTTCCCACAACACTGCCTCCATCATACCGCCAGTATACATGACCTGTTCCTTCCCTTGGAACTCCTCGGACACAATCCTGCCGATCCTCCAAAGCATACAGTAATCAAGACGCAGGAATCTAGAGATTCTGGTAGAAAAATCAAATACAAAAGAAATCAAATCAAAGGAATGTAATCTGATAAAGGAAAGGCTAACGAGAGTGGGAATAGAGGTACAGGAACATGTACACATATTACATTCCCCAAATCTCAACAAAACTTAACTTCTCCTAAGGCTATAGGCCTCGTCACTGCTCTCCGAAGACTAGAGCATAGAATGATCATCAGTGTTGAAGTAGCTATCATCCGGGCCTGCAGAATCGTATTCCTCATCGTTATAGGGCTGTCAGATATCGTTGTGTACTATAGTTCTAGGGCAAGGGATTGTTGAGACATCCATAGGCTTCCAAGAGGTCAGTACATAGTAGGAGGTGATCTTAGGCATCGGTACTTTACTGTGGTTTTCTTTCCAGTATTCCGCTTTGTTTTCTATTGAGTTCTCCAGCTTCTCGATAGGTTCCCAAGAGTCATCTGTCCTTTCATACCCTTTCCAGTGTACCAGGAACTCGACTCTGTTGTTCTGGAGGCGATAATCCAGTATCTCCTCTGCTACCCATTCTTCTGCATTGTTGATGAGTATAGGGGCCAGCCTATCCATCCTCCTGAATGCAAATCTATTGGGATCGTTCTCATGGTACTCTTTGAGGCATTAGATGTGAAAGTATGGCTTCTGGCGCTCCATTCTCTTAGGCAATTCAAGCTTGTAGTTATCAGTACTAGATTCATGCTCTAGGACCTTATAGGATCCAAACCAGAGAGGCTCTAGCTTCATTGATCGTCCAGGGGCTGAGGTGAAAGGGCGTCCTCTAACAAGAACTCTGGTGCCAATGTTGAATGGTCTTTGATAGGGGTTACTCTTTTTATCTGCTTGCGCAGTCTGCCGGAATGTGACATGCTTTCTGGCAATATGAACTTCCATCGTGGTGTCTTCATGAGCATTCAAGATCTCATCCACTGCTGGTACTTTGCTGGCAGATCTGAGGACAGGATTGAAGAGCTTCCAAGGGCATCCATATAGTACTTCGTATGGAGATATTCCTAAGGATTCATGGGGGGCGCCATTCTTGGCTGCGGCTATCGCTGGGAGGGCTTTGGACCAGTTTTTCGGTCTTCTGTTGATGAAGTTCCTCATTATCTGTTTAAGGGGCGAATCCGGCACTCTACCTGGCCATTGGTTTGGTAATGGTATTGAGTTGCCATCCAGACCTGGATTCCCATTGACTTTATCATTTGAGACCAGAACTTAGAGGTAAAGCGGCAGTCTTGGGCCAGTAATATGCTTAGAGGATGTCCATGAATATCAAATATCGTCTTCTGGAGCTTGCTGAATACTTTTTCGGAGGTGGCAGAGTCCTGAAGTGGTATAAGATGAGTGTAGGAGGTAAAGCAATGGATAATAACCATGATTATTGAATAGTTGTTGGATTTGTTGAAGGGGCCAGCGAATTCGATGGCAAGGGATTGGTAGGCTTTGTCTGGTGCTGGCAGGGCTAGAGATCTACCTGCCTGAAGTGTTGTTGGCTCCTTGTTGATCTGACATTGATCAGAAGAGCGGCAGTAGGCTATAAAGTCTTAGTACATCTGAGGCCACCAGAAGAAACAAGCGGCATACTTGTAGGACTTGTGAGGTGAGAAATGTCCTAGGCCTTCATGAACTGTTTTGAGGATGAAATCCCGAAGGGATACTCCCCTTTCTAAGGGTCCCATAGGGATATAGATTTTAGAATAGACGTTGGTATTGTCAGCTATCAGGAGCCCATCCTGGATTGCATAGTGTAACTTGTCAGTAATTGTAACAGGCGTTAGCCTGTGTGAACGGTTGTACAATAGAGCCTAAGCAGTAGTCTGCTATCGCTTTGGTGTTTAAGGGAGACCTGGTGAGAGGCGAAGACAAGGGGGGTACAATAGAATGGTGTATAGAGCGAAGGGGAACAATAGGATCGCCGTTCAACCAAGTGTATTCACTGTCTAGGCATCTTTCTGAAGTTTGATGTCTCCTGCTAGCCAGGAGACAACTCTTAAATACATGAAATCTTTCCTGCAAGAGCTGAGGCTCTGGAAACTCGCTGCCACTAACATTACCGGTGAGTGTACAGCTACTGGAATCCTTTGGCCTGCCGGAGTCCTGGAAAACCTTGGCTTTCCCACAACCCTGCCTCTAACCTACCGCCGGTATACATGACCTGTTCTTTCCCTTGGAACTCCAGGGGCACAATCCTGCCGATCCTTCAAAGCATACAGTAATCAGGCCACCGGAATCTAGAGATTCCGGTTGGGAGATCAAATACAAAAGAAATCAAATCAAATGAATGTAATATGACAAAGGAAAGGCTAACGTTAGTGGGAATAGAGGTACTGGAATATGTACACATGTTACATTCCCCAAATCTGAACAAAACTTATCTTCTCACAAGGCCATAGGCCTCATCGCCGCTCTCCCAAGGCCAGAGCATAGAATCATCATCAGTGTTGAAGTAGCTATCATCTGAGCCTGCAGAATCATATTCTTCATCGTTATCGGACTGCCAGAAATCGTTGGGTACTATGGTTCTGGGGCTAGGGATTGTAGAGACTTCCATAGGCTCCCAAGAGGTCCTGACATAGTGGGAGGTGATTTTAGGCATTGGTATTGTGCTGTGGTTTTCTTTCCAATATTCTGCTATTATTTCCATTGAGTTCACCAGGTTCTCGATAGGTTCCCAAGAGTCATCTGTTCTTTCATACCCTTTCCAGTGTACCAGGAACTCTACTCTGTAGTTTTGTAGGTGATAATCCAGTATCTTCTCTGCTTCTCATTCTTCTGCATTGATGATGAGAATACGGGCCTGCCTATCCATTCTCCTGGATGCAAATCTATTGGGATCGTTCTCATGGTATTCCTTGAGGCATGAGAGGTGAAAGTATAGCTTCTGGCGCTCCATTCTCTTAGGCAATTCAAGTTTGTAGTTATCGCTACTAGAGTCATGCTCTAGGACCTTATGGGGTCCAAACCTGCGAGGCTCTAGCTTCTTGGATCGTCCAGGGGCGGAGGTGTAAGGGCATCCTCTAACAAGAACTCTGGTGCCAATGTTGAATAGTCTTCGATAGGGGTTCCTCTATTTATCTGCTTGCACAGTCAGCCAGAATGTGGCATGCTTTCTTGCCATATCAACTTCCATCCTGGTGGCTTCATAAGCATTCAAGATCTCGTCCACTGCTGGCACTTTGCTGGCGGATCTGAGGATAGGATTGAAGAGCTTCCAAGGGCGTCCATAGAGTGCTTGGTATGGAGATATTCCTGAGGATTCATGGGGGGCGCCATTCATGGCTGCTGGTATCGCTGAGAGGGCATTGGCCCAGTTATTCTGTCTTTTGTTGATGAAGTTCCTCATCATCTGTTCAAGGGTGCGAATCCGGCCCTCTATCTGGCTATTGGTTTGATGGTGGTATTAAGTTGCCATCCAGAGCTGGATTCCCATGGACTTCATCATCTGAGACCAGAACTTAGAGGTAAACCGGGAGCCTTGGTCCAGTACTATGCTTAGGGGATGTCCATGAACATCAAATATCTTCTTCTGGAGCTTGTCGTATACATTTTCGGAGGTGGCAGAGTCCTGAAGTGGTATAAGATGAGTTTAGGAGGTAAAGCAATCGATAATAACCATGATAATTGTGTGGTTGTTTGATTTGTTGAAAGGGCCAGCGAAATCGATGGCAAGGGATTGGTAGGCTTCATCAGGTGCTGGTAGGGCTAGGGATCTACCTGCCTGAAGTGTGGTTGGCTCCTTGTTGATCTGACATTGGTTACAAGAGTGACAGTAGGCCATGAAGTGCTGGCGCATCTGAGGCCACCAGAAGAAACAAGTTGCGTACTTGTAGGACTTGTGAGCTGAGAAATGTCCTAGGCCTTCATGAACTGTTTTAAGGATGAAATCCCGAAGGAATACTCCCTTTTCTAAGGGTCCCATAGGGCTCTGGATGTTAGAATAGCCGTTGGTATTTTCTGCTATCAGGAGGCCATCCTGGATTGAATAGTGTAGCTTGTCAGTTGTCTCCAGGACTCGCCGGAAAAGAGGGTCATTCTGGAGAGCTTGAATGACAGCTGGGCGGAATATTCCCATGAGGGATGAATGGAGGGTACCAAGAAAGGTCTGGTCCTTGTCAGTTTCTGTAGAATTCCAGAAAGCTTCAGGATCACTATAGTGGGGTCTAGAAGCTGGCGAAGCTGGTGAAGCCGGAGGTGGGGAGGCTGGAGTTAACATATCTGCAAGTCTGAGGTGTTTGTTTCCTGGTGAGGGTAGGGACATAGAGCTATTGTTTGATGGAGGGGGGCTACTGTCCATTGAGGTATCTGATGTTGCTTTCGCTTTCTTTGCTTGCTTTCACTTTTCAGGGTCCTTAGGGAAATATCTATTGGCTTCCTTGCTGTCTCTGTATGTAATGCACTATTCATCATAGCAGGCAGTCCACGAGAGTGCTGAATGGCTTTGTTCCTCTCTAGTCTGGTGAAGGTTCAGGGTAGTTTTGTCTCCCCAAGAGTTGCCTGCCTGGATGCTGCTATCGTTGCTGCTAGCGCTATTCTTGCGCTTTAGGGAGCGAGTGACTGCATAGGCTGGTATCTCCTTGCTTGCTAGGTAGTCTAGGGATGGGCGGTACATAGATTCGTGAGTAGTGAGGGATGGAGAGTGCTGTGTTTCTTCAATAGTTTCCATTTCACTGACGGAATCTAGGCTATAGTATGAGGTATAAGTGTAGTTGGTTTGAATATGATTGGAGTTGCGGTTCTGGAGATCTGAATTTTCGGAGGTGGGGTCCTGTGGTAAAATATCTTTAGGCTCTGAATTGGTCTCATGAACTCTGGATAGATAGTCTGCCAGAAAATTCGAAACTACAGGAGTGTATTCTATTTTAAAATCAAAGCGGCTAAGATGCATTATCCATCTCTGCTGCCGCTCACTGAGATTCTTCTGTATCATGAGCTTGGTAAGACTCTCATGATCGGTAACTATGGTGAACTTTGTGTGGGACAACAGGTGGGCGAAGGCTTGTATAGCCTCAACTATTGCAAGGGCTTCCTGTTGGTGGGTGGGGTAGTTGCTCTGAGAGGCAGACTGTTTCCTGGAATAGAATGCTACCGGTCTGGCTGTATCACTGGTTGGTCCTTGGCCTATCCAAGCGCCACTGCTGGTAGGAGATGCATCTGTGAATAGCCAGATTGGTTCTGGGTTGGTATAGTCACTAGGTTTAAGAATTTGATGAATTTTCGCTGCCTTTTTCACTGCTTGAAAGGTTGCTTCCTGCAAGTCTGTCCATATCCATTCAGCATCACCAGTAAGCTCTGTAAGTGGTGCAGTAATGGTGGCGATGTGTGGTAGGAACTGGGAGATATAATTAACCAACCCACTAAAGTGCTGAAGTTGCTTTCTGTTCTGAGGTCTTGTCCAGTCCTCAACGCCTCTGATCTTTTCTGGTGCTGGGTGAATGCCTTTATTATCGATAAGGTGACCTAGAATATCAAGCTTTTGTGCAAAGAAGACACTCTTCTTTGGGTTGGCATATAGCTGCGCTTTTTGCAGTTTCTGGCAAATAGCTTTGATATGCTTGATATGGTCTTGGTGTGTATCGCTATATATCAGGATATCGTCAATGTATACCCATACAAAGACTCCTAACTCTTCTGATAGTATATCTTCCATGACTCTCATGAAAGTTCCTGGTGCATTTGTATCTCCTTGCAGCATCACTTTAAAGGCAAAGCCTCCAAAGGGTGTCTTGATAGTGTTATACTTCTCATCCTCAGGCTCAACCCTGGTCTGAAAGTAGGCATCACTGAGGTCTGTCTTGCTTCGGAATTTGGCTCTGCCGACAGTGTTGAGTATAAGCTACTGATTAGGGATTGGGGCTTCGTCCTTTTTGGTGTTCTTATTCATGCAGTGAAGGTCCACTAATGGTCTTATCCTGCTATCAGGTTTCCCTTGAATGAACATGCTGGCGCCTCCAGGAGTCTGTAATCTGTAGAATATCCCAGCCCAGATTTGTTTCTCTATCCATGCCTTAAATTTAGGGATCAATTTTTCGGGGGTCTTGAAGGTTGGCATCTTAACATAAAGGTCTGGGTCCTTGATCATGATCTGGTGGTTAAAGAACCGCAATGGTGGTAGGGTTTCAGGTATTTCTGTGACAACAACCTGGGGGAACATCTTGAGGAAATCTGGTATATCCTCCTGTTTAGCCATCGCTGAGCAAGGCTGGGTGCTGTTCCCATTGCAGTTTACTCTGACCTTGTCGTCAGGGAAGTAGAGGGTATTTTTCCGGCAGTCTATGACTGCTCCAAAGCGTATGAGGTCATCCATACTGAGTAGAATATCATAATCTGATACTGGAGTGATGCTCATGTATACCTTGGGTACCTTCATGCTACCAATTTCGATATCTGTGATGCAGGAGTGATTGCTGCTTGATCTGGATCCTTTGACAGCCATTTTGAGCGGTGTAGGCGTCTTCTTATTGGTATAAGAGATATTGTTTGTTGTAACAAAGCGATTGCTGATTAGGGTACCGCCAATAGTTCCAGTGTCTGCTAGGACCCTGGCGGGTTTCTTGTTGACTAGCATTGTGAATTCTAATGCTTGGAATAGCCTGGCCGCTTCCTTGGGGGTGCCAACAGTAGTCTTGTAGGTTATGATAGTATTCCTTCTATCCAACTGTTCTGTGTTATCGCTCTCTACCTCATAGTGCTCTTTATCGCTATCGGGGGTGTCCTGGATTACAGTAACATGATTGGACTTGATTTCCTTCTTTGGACAATCATTTGCCATATGTCCTGCTTCTCCACAGTAGTAACAGGCTCCTTCTCTCTTGCGTCGATCCATTTCCAGCTTCCTTGGCTTCTTATGCTTGGGAGGGGTCGATTTTCTCGTAGGAGCTTTGCCTTTTCCTGCTGGCTTGTTGCTGGTTTGTTGTGGAGAGTTCTTAGCTTTGTTTGGCTTATTTCTGGAGGTGCTGGAGGAGCTGCAGCTACTCTCATAGGCTCCTGTCTTGAACATTGTTGCATCATATCTCTCTGCCAATTGGACAACTTGATTCCAGGTATCGGTATCTCTTATCTGTGGTTCCACATTTCTTCTGACCCTTGGATTCATGACATCCAAAAAGCGTTGTCTTTGTGCATAGTCTGACATTAAGTCTCTAGGCAGTGTTCCTCTTAGGTCTTCTAGTTCTCCGGCAATCTTGAAAATTCTCACTGGCTTGCCTCCTGAGGACTGTTGTATCTTAAGCCATTTGAGGTACAGGTCATCAGTATTGGTTGATGCTTCAAAAAGCTGCTTAGACCAATTCTTGAATTCTTGGAGGGAGGGTTGATTGTCTTCAAACTCATCCATGAGGTAGAGGTATACACCATGTGCTCACTTTTCTGTATAGGCGCCATAGTAGTCCACCACATCCTCTGTGTCATCAAGGACATCGTACTTGGATAAGTACTTCTTAACCTCCCTAAACCAGCTCTTGAGCCACTCTGGTTGTAGATCTTCGCCTTCTCTACTCAACTTGGATGGTTGTGGAAGCTTGATCTTTGATTTCCTGGGTTGTTCTGGGGCGTCAGCCATTGTCCTAGATGCTGGCGGAGGTGCTGGTAGTTGTCTGGGAGTTTCTGGTTGTTTCCATTTTCCCTGAGGTACTGGTGGTGGTCTAGAGGGTCCTGGGTAGTCTGGGATTACGCCAGGTGGTGTCTCGCTTCTTCAGCGTACTGTAGAGTGTGGTATGGTTCAAAGACTGTCTCCAAGATGCTTCTGGTTCTTGGTCTTGATTCCTGAGGTGTCTCTGTTCTCTGGTTTTCCCTTTGAACGATTTGCTCTGCTGTAAGGTCGTCTTCTGAGTCTGTATCATCGTCTCCTGGTTGTAGGAAACTTTGTCTAGATATAGGTGTATCGTCACCTTCTCCTTCTGGGTCTGTATCTGGGTTATTCTCAAGTCTGCTGGGAGGTCTGGATATCCGTCCAGACCTAGTGGTCCGACTTCTCTGTCTGTAATGATGAATGTAGCACCTGTTGAAATATCTTATTTGTTTTCATATGAATATTTCCTTGAACATATCGTATATTCTCTTACTTGGTTATTGTTTCGGCAATACCTATTACAACGCATACATTACTACAGCTAGGACATACTGTGCGTTTATTTCTGTTATATTTCATTATTACGATAAGGATTCTTATGTATAATTGTTTATCTGGTATTCGGGTTATTTCGCTTGTTTATCACATATCTTAACGGTTATTGTTCTGTTCTTTATTTCTTATCATCTACAACGAATCCCCTCACACCACTTTAGATTTGTATCAATTTTTGGGATTTTCTTGGCAGGTTTTCAGGGTCAAATACATTTGCACTTATGTTTTTCCTACTGACATTACGGTAAAACACGTTTGTACTTATAATTTTTCCCTTTTATATTCTTTTAGATAACGGCAGGGCGCATTCTTGAATATATAGGGGCTACCGCCCACTTTTCTCGCTTAGAAGAATAAGGAACAGACTACTTACCAATCTACCTTTATAAATCTACCTCTCATCATCTAGGCGTGCCCGCAATACTCGCTTAGTATTGCGTTAGTATATTCCGATAGATATAAGATCGTGCCCATATACATTTGAACAGGTTATGAGCCCGGGCCTCCTATATCCTTATGATATACATTTACACCCTGCAACAGATCACGAAACCTCACAGTCAACGAAGCCAAACCCGTCCTGCCATTGATCCATGTGTCCTACAAGAATAATACTCCGAGATATTTTTCTCGGCAAAGTTTATTTCTCGGCACGAAATATCGACCAGACGAAATGCTCCTTCTTGACGAAACAAAGCATTCTCGGCCTCGGCATTACACAAGTCTCGGCGAAACACTCTCGGCGTTATCCACTACTTAACCAAGCTCTTTTCACCGTTCGCCTCCGTCTCCTTCTTTTTCCTCTCTTTGTGCGCGCAAGCGTTACCTACCACTCCCCCGCAAACTTTATCAACTACCTGGAAGGTAACACATCTGAGGGTGGACACTCCAAAAAAAATCCTTGCTAGGTGAACATGTTACTTTCAGGCTTGACAAAAGTTGTGTGGACTTAAAGGGGGTGTCTGGTCACAGAGAACGATTTGAAGAACACAACTTGTTTAACCAAAATCCACTATGGCCTCAGCCTCAACCACCATCCCTGAACCTTCGACAGACAATCCCCCAGCAACCCCTCTGCCCATTAACCAAAGGGCACGGACACACGCTATTAACTCTAAACGCGGCTTCGTACCTAGTTACAAACTCAGCTCCATCACAAAGCTGACTGGGCCAGAGAACTACAGAACATGGCGTGACATCTCCGAGTACGTCCACGGACTCTTCAACTGCTGGTACATTGTGCAAGGAACGGAAACCATCCCCGATGAAATACGGGATGAAGACAGGGACCTGACGAATGTTGACCCTATGAATGAATTTTGCGATCGCTCCCTGTGGGCATCGGCCTACTTCCTCGAGACCATTGATCCAAAAGGGGTCAACCTCCTGGCAACCCACAAAACGCCGCAAGCAAACTGGACAGCGTTCCAGGATAAATTTGACTGAGAAAACACCTTCTCCTTCTTCGACCAACTCAATGCTGTTCTCGATACCAAATACGAGTCGTCTGAACCCATCGCTGATCACATCAGCAAGTTCGACACCCTCTGGAATCGCATGCAACACCGTTGCACCTCTGCTACCAAAAATGACCGCTACGCCCTACCTTTTGCATTTAAGACGGTATTCTAGTCATCGGAAGCAAAAGCTGCTGTCCTTCTCCGGTCCCTTCCCGAGTCGATGAACAACATCGTCGACAACCTCCAAACCAAGGAGGACCTTACCTACAACCATGTCCATAACAGGTTGTTGGACCTTAAAACCTCGGTTAACTCTGAAGAAGACAAGGCGTATAAAACCGCTACTGTCAAAGGAAAAGGGAAGGAACAACCCCAACGAAAGGGAAACAGCACATCGGTCACAGTCAAGGAATGCTTATACTGCAAAAAGTATTACCCCTCTGCACGCAATGAAGGGCATACTTGGAAAGAGTATCAGAAACTCAAGACCGATAACCAAAAGAAGTAGGAAAGGACGGCGATTGACACCGCCAAGATCGGCAAGGGAGAGACATCCAAACCGGTCAGAACATCCTCAACCCTTACCACTCCGCGAAAGACCCCTCACCCCCACAATTGGGTAATCGATACAGGCGCAAGCTCACATATGACAAGCAACCTAGACCTTCTTATAAACTTTGAACCAGAAAAAGGAAATGTCAAGTTAGGCGATGACTCTGTAATAGAGTCATGCGGCCGTGGAACAGTTAAACTCATGGCCAAAACATCTAATGGCCATGTATCTCCTGTTTTTCTACAACGTGTTCTCTGGGTTCCTAATTTGGGTCAATGCAATTTGTTATCGTGGCGCATTATCGTTTCTTTGGGAAAAGGGTTTTCTTAACACAGTTCACGGAAGGACATGTATGTCATGGGAGAGAACAAAGAGGTTTTATGGGGCAAGCTTGATGGACAAGATTATGTCGTGCAGGAAATAAAGGAACAGGGATACAAAATGACCTATCAAGAGTGGCATGAAGCCTTGGGTCATCCCTCACCAGCCTACCTTCGCTCCGACAAATACTCCGACACACCCCATATCCCTAAGGTTCCTACAGGTTGGCAATGTAAAACTTGCATTACCTCAAAGTCGTCGAAATGAAAACCAGAACCAACACAGCACCTTTGCCAAAGCCCCTTCGAGTTAATTCACTCCGACTTAAGCGGAAAATTCTAGACACCATCCTTTGGTAATTCTTGGTACTATATCACCTTCATTGATGACTGCACACGATACACCTGAATTTACCCCATCAAGGTAAAATCCGATACAGTAAAAATCTTCAAACAGTTCATCCAGGAACGACAAACCCAAGATAACGCCATAATCAAACGATTCAGAACTGATAACGGTGGTGAATACATGAACCATGAAATGCTAAACCTGTTTCAGGCGCATGGAATACTTCATGATAAAACTCCACCCTACTTACATGAATCAAATGCCGTTACTGAATGGTATAACAGGACCATAATAACCGCCACTAGGTCCATGTTAAAAGGTTTGACTCTACGACTTGGGGCAGAAGCAATCGCAACTGCCGTATACCTCAGAAACCGTCTTCTGAACCGATCCATAGGAGGTTCAATGCCCTATGAATCTCTCTACAACCAAAAGCCGTTGATCAACCACCTGCGCCCATACGGGACCAAATGCTTCGTCCACATACCTGAGGAGACCAGAAGACCAGGAACGAAGTTACAGCCCTGGGCAGTCGGATGGCTATCTTGTTGGATACACATCCTCTGACAAGATATACAGGGTATACATACCCTCGCAACATAAGATGTCCAAAACACGACAGGTACACTAAACCACTAAAACGATTGCACAATCGGAAGTACCAAATACAACACCTGCTCCGGAATCCCAATTTGCGACCGTCCATCCGCCCTCCTTTCCAATAGACCTGCAATCGTACAGTAAGACTTTGGAATTGGACCCGAGTACGACACCTACCAACCGCACAACAGCGATTGAAATCTATCCTCCTCCATTACCTCCATATCCAGAGAACTACGATCGACCTAACACACTGTCACCCACTCCGGAACCTGCTCCCTTGGAACAACAACCTCAAGAACATGAGGCCCTACCAGACGAGCAACCGGAAACACGGACAAGGTCAGGACGGATCTCACGCCCACCAGTACGCCTGGGCAGAAATGCTACTGAACTACCGGATGAGGATCCCACCACGTATCACCAAGTGATTAACAGTACGCTTAAGGAACAGTGGACCATGGCGATGGATGACGAGATTAATGCACTAAAAAGGAATGAAACTTTCGATGTTGTTGAGAGACCGATGTGAAGAAAGATAATCGATAGTAAGTGGGTTTACAAGACTAAACATAATGCAGAGGGGACTTTCGAAAGGTTTCGCGCACGAGCCGTTGCCAAAGAGTTTTCACAAATTCCCGGCTTCAACTTCGAAGAAACATTCGCCCATGTCATCCGTCATGAATGTCTCCGCTTCCTCCTCGCAATATGCGCCAAAAACAAATAGCGACTGCGACAGTTCGATGTCAAATCTGCTTTCCTCTACGGCAAACTCAAAGAAGAAGTTTACCTAAGACCGTTACCTGGGTACCGTGACGGAGAAAAAGTATGGAAACTTGACCGATGTGTTTATGGACTTAAGCAATATGCGAATGAATGGTATGCTCTCTTCGCAAAATTCTTAACCTCCAAAGGATTAACGACATCAGCCCTCGACCCATGCATGTTCGTCCATGCTAAACACGACATCTATGTATCAGTTTACGTCGACGACATCGCCATACAAGCAGCCAACTCCCCTCACGCCACATCTCTGATAAAAGACCTGAAAAAGGCATTCGAGATTACTGACTTAGGGGAAGCTAACTTCCTACTCGGCTTCCACATAACGTATACACCAGACGGCATACATCTTCCCCAGCAAAAATACATCAAGTCAGTCCTCCAATGATATGGCATGGAAAACTCACGTTCCGTTTCTACCCCTTTACCAAAAGGCATTCAACTTACGAAAGGGACCGAAGACATATGGATACCAGACCCCTCAATTTACCAATTGATTATAGGATCACTTATGTACCTCACCACTGGCACAAGACCCAACTTCTTGTATACGATTTCATTTCTTTCTCAATTTTCTTCTTGCCCATCTGAAGCACACTTAAAGGCCGCTAAACACGTCCTTTGTTACCTTGCTGGGACGGAAAATATAGGATTGTTCTACCCGTACCCAACCAACGCAACTCCCGCTATCGATGTCCATGCTGATGCAAACTTTGCCGCTTGCCTTAATACCCGCCGCTACTTCTCAGGATACATTGTTATCTTAAATAGTTCATGTATCCCATGGCGATCCAAGAAACAGGCATCTGTCACTACATCTACTACCCCAGCGGAATACGTTGCTATGTCACTGGCTACGCGACAAATCCAAAGGTTCCAAAAAGGCCTCAACGATATTCGACTAACTTTACTGATCGCTTTGCATGCAGATAATACCGGTGCTAATTTTCTTGCGACAAACCATCAACTCAATGAACGTACCAAACACATCGATGTTTACTTTCACAAAATACGAGAAGAAGTCGACCGCGGTTCGTTCACTTTACTAAAAGTTGAGTCGTCAGAAAACCTTGCCGATATCTGCACCAAAATCTTAGAGAAACCGGCACATACACAGTTGATGGGACTTCTGGGCTGTAGATAATGAGGGAAAGTGTTGAAATTTCAAATTTGTTTTCATATGAATATTTCCTTGAACATATCGTATATTCTCTTACTTGGTTATTGTTTCGGCAATACCTATTACACCGCATACATTACTACAGCTAGGACATACTGTGCGTTTATTTGTGTTATATTTCATTATTATGATAAGGATTCTTATGTATATTTCTTTATCTAGTATTCGGGTTATTTCTCTTGTTTAGCACATATCTTAATGGTTATTGTTACGTCCTTTATGTCTTATCATCCACAACGAAACCCCTCACACCACTTTAGATTTATATCAATTTTTGGGATTTTCTTGGCAGGTTTTCAGGGTCAAATACGTTTGCACTTATGTTTTTCCTACTGACGTTACGGTAAAACACGTTCGTACTTATATTTTTTCCTTTTATATTCTTTTAGATAACGGGAGGGCGCACTCTTGTATCTATAGGGGCTACCGCCCACTTTTCTCGCTTAGAAGAATAAGGAACAAACTACCTACCAATCTACCTTCATAAATCTACCTCTCCTCATCAAGGCGTGCCCGCAATACTCGCTTAGTATTGCGGTAGTAAATTCCGATAGATATAAGATTGTGCCCATACACATTTGAACACCACCTGAGCCGGCAGTCTCTCCCTGCTGCTCCTGCTTCTAACTAGTTATCAAGAAAAGGGAAGGGTGATCAATCCTACCCACAGTTCTCAATCCTGAGATCCAGATATCACCTCTGAGGCGAACAAAATGTAATAGGCATTAGCCTGTGTGAGCGGTTATACAATATACCCTAAGCGGTAGCCAGCTATCGCTTTGGTGTCTAAGGTAGACCTGCTGAGAGGCCAAGATAACAGGAGTACAATAGAATGGTTTATAGAGTCAAGGGGAACAATAGGATCGCCGTTCAACCAAGTGTATTCACTGTCTAAGCATCTGTCTGAAGTCTAATGTCTCCTGCTAGCCAGGAGACCACTCTTAAATACATAAAATCTTTCCTGCCAGATGTGAGGCTCTCGAAACCCACTGCCACTATCATTACCAGTGAGTGTACAGCCACTGGAATCCTGTGGCCCTGCCGGAGTCCTGGAAAGTCTGGGGCTTTCCTACAACACTGCCTCTATCATACCGCCAGTATACATGACCTGTTCCTTCCCTTGGAACTCCTGGGGCACAATCCTACCGATCCTCCAAAGCATACATTAATCACGACGCCGGAATCTAGAGATTCCAGTAGGGAAATCAAATACAAAAGAAATTCAATCAAATGAATGTAATGTGATAAAGGAAAGGCTAACGAGAGTTGGAATAGAGGTACCGGAACATGTACACATGTTACAGCTTCCAATATCCATTGTCCACCTTTCCTTCATCAGCAAAATCTCCATAGACTGGTGTCCTTAGCATGAATCTGATATCGATTTATACAGTTATGATAGGAAACTTGTCACCTGGACAGTTGTCCGTCAACCATTCCTGCAGAAAGTCTATAGCATTCTCCAATCCCTTAAAATTCTCTCAGCTGTTCTCTGAATCTGCCTACCCCTTCCACTTCACAATAAACTGGTCTCGTCTGTAGGGCTGCCAGTCATCCAACGCCTCTTCAACTTGGCATTCCGGTACTTCCTCAACCTGGATGGGCACAGGTTTTGGATTGGCCCTATCTGGGAACCTATTATAATCGTTCGCCATGAATCTCTTAACTCTAGAGCAATGAAAAACCTCTTCCTTGCCTCAGTAAATCCTAGTGTCCATCTTGACCATGAAGTTCTGTGTGTAGAAATCGTATTCCAAGACCTCAAAAGCTCATCGCCATCTGGGTTCCAGCTTCTTGCTTCTAGCAGATTCCATAGTGAAAAGGTCTACCCAAACTGTTACAAACCTATCCTTAGTCTGCCGGACAAGGCACACTATCTCCTTTTACTGCAACAGGTAACGATACGTACCGCTCGTCAGGTCTCGTAGCCTTATGTCGCCTAGGGAACGCTGAGTCCTTTCACTCCTAGCCCGTGCGACTGCTCCTTAGCGATACGTTTCTCAAATAACCTTTCGGTCGGTGATATAAACGGAGGGTCGTAATAAGAATAAAGTATAGATTGAACTAATAGTAAAAGTATAACATAGGAAGTGACTTAGGTGGTTGCGTGAAGAGCTAGCTATCTGTGTTCGTGACCCTCCTTATATAGGCGCTCTTCCCACAACCCTAACCCTGGTGACTTTACTAT
>QFET01006233.1:0-20135 GCA_003316355.1 Tuber calosporum | reverse complement strand
TTGACAATAGTTTCTTAGAACACCAAGGGGCCAACTTGGTTGTCGACCAATACGGCTTCATTCCGGTTCCCCTGGTCTTGCCGCTGGCTTTCAGGATGACTAGTCTTTGACGATCGGTCCAATACCAATTCGTGCTGTACTGCCTCTCCTTATCGACATGTTCCGATAGGCTTGCTTGCCTATGATAGGCATTTATTTGGGGTTCAGTACTATTCTCTGCGGAATAGCCCGAATACCACTCCCTCCTAGGCTTCCGAACGTTGTTTTGGTCTCTTGACTTCAACGGGAGGTAACTCTGCGAGTTCTTAACGAATTCGCTTGGTTCGTTTTCCCAGGTGTAGCCAGAGATGCCCTCTTATATACCCTGCGGACAGGATCCGGTCGGACGGACGGCGACGACGTATACGGTGTTACGAGAGGTGCTCCAATATTTCTTCTTTTCTATGATTGTGAGCAACTGCACAAGGCGCCAGTGCTGTCGTCCGGGGCCAACGTCGGGGCCGGAGGGGGGTATTAGTCTGTGGAGTTTCAAGCCGAGAGCTCTCAAACTGCTCCTCTGGGCCCTTGTGGGAGTTATGTGCCTAACAGAAACGCAAAAAACGTCCCCTTTCTTCTTGATCTCATCCTAGTATGTATAATCTAATCTTTTGGAAATCATAAGTTATGCTCGTTCAACCAAATGACCAGGCATATAAAATCCAGTCCTAGCAATCCCGAATAGATAGTCTCTATCCGGCCTGGAGCCATCCACGCACATAGTAATTGAGACGTTCGGCGGCCAAAAGACTATAGCGTGGTCTGGGTACATGCCAATGATTCACACGAACCTTGGGCCCAAGCTAAATCTATGCTCTAGCATATAGCTCCTTCGTCCCCGGGGGACGCTGTGAGTTCATTCATCACTTGGAGACCTTTCACGCATCAATCCAATTCCTCCACGCACTCTAAATATTACATGTACACAAAATTATGACGGGAAATACAAGTAGAGGAGAGTTCTGCCTTCTGAGGCCAAAATGAGCTTACCCGAAACATTTTATATAACACTTGACTACGGTACCAGTAGTCCCCCGAGCTCTGCCATCATCATCGAGATCTTCTATATCCTTTGTAGAGAGTGGCACGCTAGCACGGGATAGACAATGACCTGTTAATTCAATTGTTGAGGAAGAGGAGCTTATAGAAGTTGACGAGGATGATGTTCCCATTCGTCCCAGAAGGCTCGAAAAACATCCAACAGAACCACTGGTGGAGCAACAGCTATGGAGGATAAGGAGCCGGTTGAGATTTGTGAGTGAATGCGATAACTTTTAAAATTGCATGCTAATAAGGAAGAGCACTGAGGACTACACATCACCGGCTCTGAATGGCCCTTCACAAGGGCTTTCGTCACTGCAGTAGGCAGCACAATTGCTTTCAGGCCATCTCAGAGTAGATTCATCACACTTTTCACCCTTTGATGCTGCAAGAGAAGGAATAGTGCTGTCCCATTCAGAGCGTCGTATGGCTAATGTGGACTTTCCGGCGTCTGATATTGCAGTCCCGGTAACCGTATCATCTAAAAGCAATACCTTGCATGGGGAGGAGAGGATAATCTTTTGAGAACGCAGCTAATATGGTACGGTACCATAGATGTTTTGTTAATCCCATCGTAAAGCCGGCTGAAAATGATACGAATCTCAATAGCTATTGGGTAAAGGCAGCTACCAAGTTGGGTTGGAGAGACAGGGAAATCGGGAAGTCAGCAATGACTTTTATAATTCTTGTGAATATCCCTGAACGTCCCTTTTGGGACGGTGAACGGCTAATTAGATACATTTAATTGAAATTGAGGCAGTCCAGTGCCATGTCACATGTAGTTTCAGAGTCTAAAAACACGGTTGAGGACCTTTATGACTTCGCGCATAAAAGACAGACCGAAATGAAGGCGCGGGTTACCTCTTTGCTGGAAATTGATCGGTTCACATGCAATTCAAGTAAACAATAGGTCAGTAGTACACAGATCGTCCCCATTGAGACGCGAAAAGGCCTAACAAGGCAGGAATGTGGTTTCCGGTTTGCTGCGCCGGAGATAGCAAAACTATTGTTTTATAAGTCGTACTAGGGTAGGAGAATACGTGGGAGGACCGATAAAACGTTTCTTAATCGTATTAGCGACATCCTAATATGCCTTACAACGGCCTTTATGTATCATGCTTTGAAGTCTTGGAGTTCCGGATTATTTGTTCAGCCCCCAGATTTCTAAGATCTGACAGCACAAAGTTAGTTATAACCCTTAAAGGTCCGAATAAGACGTTCTAAAGGTTATCATACTCACCGAGAAAATTTAGATGTTTATCTCCGACTGCGTGCAACCTGGCAAGGGTTGCCCCTAGAGGTGAAAAGGAAACTCGTGGAAGACACAAAAAAGCGCATCAAGAGGATGCAGCTGGATAGTTGGTTTGTTCAGGATCAGGAGTCTCGCGCCCCACTTGAGGATAAGGAAGCCGCGGCATATATGGAGTTGGAGATTTCAGGGGATGAGGAAAGTGAGGTGGAGGACAATAATTCAGATCCTGAAGATGGGGATGAGGTTGAGGCTCTAGAGGTGCGGTGGGTTGAGGACGAATAACGTCCTATTCGGAATAAATGTAATATTAAAATAAAATAAGAAATAATTGGAAATATTTATTGATTTATAATATACTACTTAAAGTTAGACTACAACCCAATTGGAAAAACTAAAGCTCAGTGAAGGTCGCGTAGAGCCGGGCAAAGGCCCCTAAGAGCCGTGAAGAAAGCACGAGTACGGCGAGAGAGTGAAGAAATGCGACGAGGCAATGGTGCTGCGACAAAGAAAGAAATTTAGGAACCGGATAGTGTTATCATAATACCGTGGGTCGGGCAGTCATAGGGCAGAGTTGAGAAGTGGAGGGATGGACGCGACAGCAAGCATAATTAATGTAGAGACGAGTGACAGCGGGAAAAGGACGAGAATCGTCCACGTAAGTATTGAATAGGAGAGGAGAAGTGGTTGTGCGGAATGATGTCTAGGTGTAATTTCGAAGGGAAGGGGAGAAATAAGCGAGGGTAGCGAGGATCAAGAAGACAACAAGAGGAGGTGAGTTTGGGACGTTCAAAGGCACAAAGGGTTTGTGTATAGCTGGGCGTAATAGTGATGTGTGAATCAACGCTGGGGGGAGCGCATTTAGGCCGTAGGGAGGCATGATTGAGTCGTAGGGCAAGTGTCCATAACGGAACAATCCAAGAGGAGGGAGGTAGCGCCGAATAAACTAGTGTGGATGAGTCAAAGCAAGATTGGACCATGCAACAGCTCAAAAGGGACGGACAACGTCCTGAGTAAGCTGGATGGCAACGAAAAGAGTGTGTAAAAAGAAAATAACGCAAAACTCAGGAGTTATAGGGAGTTGTGGGGTCATGGATACAAGATACAACAACTTGAGAGTTATAATTTAGCCCCCATCTCTCACATGCCTCATGAGGGATAGAGGGAAAAAGCTGTCTTTTGCTGATGCCCCAAACTACCTCAAACGAAAACTGAAGAAAGGATGGACCCCCAATCATCCCTAACGAAACTGAAGTTATCTGCAAGTCTGCACCCTATGTCCATAAGGTTGGACAATATCACAAGCTAGTTGGACCATGGTTAGAACCCTTCTCAGTGAGGGAAAGACCTGACAGACATAACAACTACAAACTCATACTCTCTCCTGTGATGGCAGGAATCCATCCATGGATCCTTCGAAGCCATCTTCACATTTACCTAAGACCCAACCCCTTCGCCTTCACAGGAACACCTGAACCCATATCCAAAGAGCATGTCACCATCGATACTAGTGGACAAGAACAATGGGAAATTGAAAAGATAATCAAAGATTGAATCTATCGCAGAAAAAAAATAGTTCTTGATCCATGGGAATAACTATGACGAAATTGAAGCAACATGGGAACCCCTCTACAACCTAGAAGGCGCCCGCACACTCATCTGATCCTACTGGTTCGATACCTACAATGAATCTATACCTTTCAGACTCCCTTGGTCCCATGGCGAGACTTTCTCTGCCTAGACACTTCTGAAACCAGACTATTCCCCCCTCTTACCTGAGCTTAACCCTGACAGATTTTGGAAGCCTTTCTAAGACTCAGACTACTCATAATACGACACTAGCACAACACTCTCCACCTTGAATGAATCAGATAGAAGGCTAACTGCTTCAGGGTATAATCTTCGCTACCATAGGGCTTATAAAGGTGTAAGGTCCTGACACCAGTGATGGATATATGTTTACTGATTAAGTTATAAGTTTTGAAATTGAGTGGAATGCTCCAAAGGCGGGTTGGTCATTAAGCCCTTTAAGATATTCCTTATTGTTTTGATTGTTTTTATTTCTTTTAAGGGAATGTAACAGAATCCTACTATGTTTCTACTATTACTACTGACTTGATGTTGGTTATTACATATTTGGGTTTATACCTGATAAGCACTACTATTTGGTTGTCCTTTCCTACTTGGTTATGACTTCCTAACTAATTATTCTTTCCTTGTTTCGCTTATCACTACCCCTCCTTGCTTCTACCCATTTGGGTATCACCATCCTCCTGCTATACCTACTGGATTTGTATAGTATTAGCGATCTCTTGTTCCTTCCTGTTTGGATTCCATTACTTGTTTTGTTAGCTCCTACCGGTCAATTTTAACACTCTGTTTTCAGAATATGGTTACTTTGTTATGCTTCCTCTGTTAGCATGTTATTGGACAGGATGTTTGCAATTTTGTTTAGTTTTCCTAGCTACAATCTTTTGTATTTGAAAAGCCTGCAATCCCTTAAGGATTCGGACTCCCAAGCCTCACAGGACTATCATCTTTAAAACTACAGGTTGAACGGTCACTCTATTAGGTCCATACCTTTTACCTTATCTATTCAAGACCTATCCATCGACGCATCTCCGCCTATCCTTATAGTATCTTCAGAGTCCCTCCGGGATTCTCGAGATACTTGGGAGTAGGTTACTGAAATCCTAGAGGGAGGAACGGAATCACTACCTGCAAGAAGAACTGCACAATGAGCAAAGGCTGGCACACAAGAAGGCATACGACAATCATCAGCTATTCGTGGGTATGGCAAATGTCAATTCCCGACATGATAGATGATGATGATAACAAAGCAGATGTTAGTATGACCAGGGTATCATGGAAAAGGATGACACAGTCCACAGCCCTAGTTGATGCTGTTAGCATTCTGTCATCCGCAAAAGTAGAGGGGTGGAGAAAAAATTTGATTTTCTGGCACAATATCAGAAACTAGAGGGGGCGCTCAGATATAGGGAATTGAACTTGAAGAAGGAAAGATTGAAATTTGAGCGTGAGAGAAGTCAGGCTGAGCAGCGGCATTCAGAGTTAATAATGCTTCAATTCCAAGCATATTTGCAGACTAGAACTCTGAAAAGCAATAAGAGAAGAATGACTACTGACAAGTAGGAACATGATATTTCCCAAGTTGATGAATCTTTTAATATTTCCAATTTGTAAAAGTTAATCCATATTTCATATTGTTTATTGTTTCATTCTTTCATCTTCTTTATTCTTACTATTTTCCTTTAGTCTACCTTTATTTTTACTTATTTTGTTATAAAAATTGTTTATATCCTTGTTTATATCAATCTAAATTGAATTATTGATATAAAAAATATTCCCGCATTCTATCTCTCTATCGTATCCCGTCCCTCCGTTCAGCCTGTACTCTAAAGATTGATCTTCCTTGTCAATGTCATTATTTTCTCCTCCATTTTCCTATTCAGGTATGTCTCCTACTGCTCCTTGTACATAGAAGAGCCATTCCATATCACTCTCAAAATCACACTGGCAATTATGTAATACAATACAAACCATCACCTAGGCCAATACTTGTACATGATCTTGAGGTTTGCGAATCATCATTGTCAAACCCCACAGTGAATCCCATATATTTTTTAAGACTTTAAATGCCTACTCAATTTGTACATGTACCTCAGGCAATCTTGACTTAAAGGCCCTATAACCATCCCTTTCCTGCCTAGCTTGTGGCTCTTTATATGGTGTCATACAGTATTGAGGGACTCGGTAGGCTTTGTCTGCAATTGTTACGGTCCTATGCTGTAAGCTGGTTTTGCATTGGTAACTACTTCTCTTTAGGTTGGATGAATATGACTGGGCTGTTGTTATAGTCCGGTATGGGGCGTGGCGCTAATCTCAGCCACCAGGGTAGGAGGACTATTGCAACGAGTAGTATTAGGTGGATTTCTACTATTGCTCTTAGGCCTATGCCTACGTTGTCTTGATAGCTGAACCCTATGGTTCCTATCACACAACGCCAATAGGAGAACAGAACGGTAAAGAGGTAAAGTAATTGTATAGGAAAGAACTTAGATAGTTGCGTGAAGAGTCCTAACTACAGGTCGCCTAGAGGTCCTTATATAGGCACTCTTCCCTCCACCCTAACCCTGGTGACTCAGACCTGTGAGTCACACGACCTCTATGACTCATAGTGAGTCATAGTATGAAATCCATCAGCTGACTCCTCTGAGTCGACTGCACCGCGTGCCAACCAATCATAACTCATAAAATAAGTCATGTACCCTAAAGTGGTAACATGCGCGAAACCCATGACTCATAGTGTGAGTCATGTGCGAAAATCTTTACATCATATGACTCACAAATGTGAGTCATGCGCACGATCAACCAATCACAACATAACAATGATTGTACAAGTATGCATTATGTGAAACCCCATGACTTCTAATGAGTCATGGTGCGAAATATAACAACCTTGTGACTCATAACTATGAGTCATGCGAAATCCTGCCTTGCTTAGTCACCAATCGTGACATTAGATCCTCTCTCCCTTAAGCTTGAGTCCCTTCAGGCTTAACATCCCATCTTCGTCAGGCTTTCTCCAAACCTGTGCAATTCCTTTTTCAATTTCCGAACTTGATGTACGGCCGACTGGTAGTTCCTCCGGACTTCATCTAAGGTGGTGTGTCCCGCCCTAATAGTCCGGTCCTAGTCATCAATCATTCTCTGATATGTCCGCATATCAGTTCTTTGTGCCTCGATTGAGGCTTCGGCGGTGCCAAGTTGTTCTCATAGCCCTTGCAACTGTCGTTGCAAACTCTCTTCCTCCAGGATCGTCTCGATTTCAGTTTTTTCGCCCCCCTGTCCCTTCAACTGTGTCCTCACAGTTCTTTTTCCTTTCCTAATACGTGCATCATTTTCCGTAACGGGTGCCGCTTCCCCTGTTCGTCTTGGGTAAAACCCAGCATCGATTTTGTCGTATCGGTGGGTACGACATGTGTCCTTAAACCAGTGTTTCCAGGATGTCTCCTTGTATGTTTGTTGCGGTTTGCGCAACTTGGGCTGTCGTGGAAACCAATTGCTTCCTTCCTTATCGCGTAAATGAGTGTTGCAGTAATCTTCGTAACAGGCAGTCAACGAAAGAGCATTGTGTGCTGCCTGCTTTTCCCTTTCTTCCTGAGTAGCATATGGCGGGCTGGTAGGTGTAGTAGCCCTGTGGCTATCGCCCCAGCCTTCGTCTGGACCCAATGGCGTTGGGTCTTGCCTTGTGGGTTCGATTTTGACTGTAACCCACTCTGGGTTTTCTTGGGTACTGCTGATGGAAACGTTCAATAGCGATGCTGACATTGTTGAAGTTCTCCGCAGGGTACCAAGTTTTGTCGTATTCTGGTAGGTAGCCGGTCCACTTGGCTCTGTATTGTAGGCGTTTTCGGTGTATGCGTGAATCAATAATTTCTTCGAGTTCGTACTCGCTTTCTCCTTCCATCTTGATTGGAGGTGGTGGTGATTGCTTCTGCGAGGGAAACTGATTGTCTAGGTATGGTTCGAGGAGTGAGATGTGGAAGGTGTTGTGGACCTTCATCTGTTGGGGCAAGCCCAATTTATAGGCACTTGTGCCCACCTTCGTAAGGATCTTGAATGGTCCGATTTTCTTGTAATCCAGCTTCTTGCATGGTCTTGTGGTCCTTATATTCCTTGGCAGTAACCATACCATGTCGCCAGACTGGAGATTCGGATTGGGTTTTCTGTGTTGATAATAGTTTTCTTTTTGTTGTAATTGTGCACAGACCATATCCTGACATAGGATACTGTGTAGCTGAGCCATCTCTTCCTTTTTTGTGGTTTCCTTTGGTATAATGTGGCCTATCGCCATATGTTCCGGATGTTGTCCGTAGTTTGCGTAGAAGGGTGTGGTCTTAATAGTTTCCTGTTTTCCATTGTTGTATGCAAATTCCGCTAATGGTAGTAATTCCACCCAGTTATCTTGCTGATAGTTGACATAGGCCCTTAGGTATTGTTCCAGTAAACCATTCATCCTTTCGGTTTGTCCGTCTGTTTGTGGATGGAAGGCGGTGCTCATTCTTCTTTCAATTCCAAGGGATTTTGTAGTCTCTTTGCACAAGTCTGATGTAAATAGCGTTCCTCTATCAGTGATGATGTCTTGTGGTAGTCCATGGAGTCGGAATATTTCCCGTAGGAATATCTTGACAAATTCTTTGGTGTTCATATCCTTGTTGTTGGGTATGATATGGCTCATTTTTGTCAAGCGGTGGATAACCACCAGGATGGCGTCATAATCGTCTGATTTCGCCAGGTCCGTGATGAAGTCCAGTACTATCGATTTCCATGGTTGGTGTGGCGCCTCGTTCTCTTGTAGTAGTCCGTAGAGCGCGTCCCTTAACGCTTTTGTTCTTTGGCATGAATCGCAATTCTTGACATATCTCTTTATGTCGTCTAGCATCTTTTGCCAATAATATTGTCGGGATAGTAGTTCCGTGGTTTTGCTGGTTCCGCCATGCCCAACTGCTGGGTTATCGTGATTTTGTTGTATGACTTGAGTTCTGATCTCTTCGTGTTCCGGTACCCAAATCTTTCCTTGATGCCATAGGCATCCTTCCTTCCATTCACATGCCCCTAGAACCACTCCTTTCATTTCTTTCTCACCTTTCCTCAGGGCTTCCTGGATTGCTATTATCTGTCTGTCTTTCGTACTTGCTTCTCAGATGCCAAAATCTTCAGCGACAAACTTGACCACTTCCATGGCTTCGAAGTATTGTTCTTTTGGGAGTAGTATCCTTTGTTTTTGTTGGATCCTCTCGTCGTTCTTTTTCGGGACATCTTCTGCTCTCCTTGTAAGGGCATCTGGTTTGCCCCCTTCGTTCCCAGGTCGGTATTGTATTTTGATATCGTATTGACTGCGGGTCTCGCTCCATCAGATTTGTCTGTCGTTGAGCTCTTTTGTCGTGGTAAATGGTACCAGGTTCTTATAGTCTGTGAGGACCAGGACCTGGTGTCTGCTTCCTTTTGCATATCTCCTTCATTCTTTCAAGGATTGGACAAAGGCTAGGATCTCTTTATCGTGGATATCATAGTTGCATTCCGTGGGCGTCATTGTTTTTGACTGTTATGCCACTGGACTCCATTTTCTATCGCTCCCCTTCTGTGATAGAATGCCTGAGCATACATATTTTGAACCGTCGGTCTCGATCATGATCTCCTTGGTTGGATCGTAGTGTACCAGTAGTGGAGCTGAAGAAAGTCGCCAGAGCAATTCAACGAATGCTTTTTGTTGGTTCTCGGTCCAGTTCCATTTGCAGTCCTTCTTCGTCAGTTGATAGAGTGGTTTAGCTATATGGCTAAACCCTTCTATGAATCGTCGATAGAAGTTGCTGAATCCCTTAAAGCACTGTATTACTTTCTTGCTTTCAGGTGGTTTCCATTCCTATATTGCTTTTGTTTTGATAGGATCAACACTGACTCCATCCTTGTCAATGATGAAGCCTAGGTATTTGGTTCGTTCCTTGTGGAATTCGCACTTCGATAGCTTCTGTGTCAGCCCTTCTTTCTTCAAGGCTTCCATAATCATCCTTACATGGGTTCGGTGTTGTTCCAGGTTTTCTGAATATATCAGAATATCATCTAAATAGACAATACAACAGATATCCAGAAACCTGCTGAGAATCCTATTGACCCATCGCTGAAACGCTGTAGGTGCGTTTTTGAGTCCGAATGGCATGACCGAATATTCGTATATGCCGTATTTGGTCATAAAGGTTGTTTTCCATTCGTCCCCGTGTTTGATTCAGATGTTGTGGTATGCGTTTCGGATGTCTAGTTTAGTAAAGACCTTGGCTCCTCTAAGCCTATCGAGGGCTTCTCCAATCATTGGTAGAGGATATCGGTCTCATTTGGTGACTTCGTTGAGACCTCGGTAGTCCACGCATAGCCTTAGCTTGCCATCTTTCTTCTTAACAAACAGGAACGGTGATCCCCCGTTTGCATAAGAGTCTCGAATCCAGCCCCGGTTCTTGTTGACCCTGATGTATTCTCTTAGTTCCTCCAGCTCTTTTTCACCCAATGGGTATAGCTTTCTTGCTGGTACTGTTTCTCCTTTCTTGAGGTTGATATCCAAGTCAACCTTTGGTCGGTGGGGTGGTAGCCAAGTTTCTTCCTCTTCCTTGAACATGTCCAGGTACTGATGGTATTCCCTTGGCACAATGTTTCTGGTTTTATCGTTTTCTTGTGCTTTCTTGGCCTGGATAGCCAATTCAGTGCTGATCTTGATTCTTTCGATCCTGGTAGGCTCGTTTGTCTTATAATCGCACTTGAGGATTCCTGTGAGTTCGCCTCTTCGGTAGAACTTGCCGAATAACGTAGCGGAGATCTCGTTGATCATAATCTTTTGGCGTTTTGGGTGGTCCGTACTTCCAAACCCTGCTGAGCCTCTCATAGTAGGAGCCACTTGCTCCACTTCTTCACATTGTCCTATGACAATCTTTTCGCATATCAACTGTGCGATGCGGTCTCCCAGCTCAACTGTGTAACTGTCCTTTCCCATGTTGACCAGGACCACCTTGACTTCACCAGTGTAGTGGGCGTCGATTACTCCCGCATTTACAGTAAGCTGGTGTTTAACTGCCAATCTGCTGCGGGGAGCCACCCGCCCATAGGTGCCCTCTGGTAGTCCTATAGCCAACCCGGTATTGACGATTCCTAGTTCTTTTGCCGGTATCGTAATTCTCTCGTCTATATACAGGTCATGTCCTGCAGCCTTGGCTGACCCCTGGGTAGGGAGTGTGGCCGTATGGCTCAATCTTTGGATTTTGATGTTCTGGACATCCTTGGCCTGGATCGTGGAGAACTGTATCTCCAAGTTCTCTTTCAGGGCTTCCGATTCAGGGACTAAGTCCACTGCTGGCGAGCTTTCAAGGCATACTCTGGTACACCACTCGCTATCAAAGGTAATCTTGTTGTTTTCCCAATCTATCTTGGGGTTGTGTCTTCTTAACTATGGCAGACCTAACACTGCCTCATGGTAGGGTAGATCTGCGATTTGGAAGATTGCCACTTCCCTATGGCTGCTGATGTCCATAGGTATATCCGCTATATGGGTAATTGGTCCCATAGCGCTTGGCTCCCCATCCGCAAGGTAGATTTCACGTATTTCTTTCGCTTTCTTTGTTCGTATGCCGTGTTTGTTGCTGAATTCCTGGTCAATAAAGTTCTCTGTAGCGCCAGAGTCAATCATGCCATTGATGATGACTGTCTTGTCCTTACCATGTAAACGCTTTTTGACCATGGCATGGTCTTTTTCTTGTTCCAAAGTTTCCGTGTTTGTAAGTGCCATGTAGATGTTACCGATTCCGATGGTTTTGGTTTTGTTGTCCCGCAGCCCATTTCTTACTTGGGACTTTCTTCGTTTCCCGACTCTTCAGGTATTTCTCTGATCTCTATTTCGTGTAGGTTGCTTCGTGGTTTCCAGCAAGTATTGTTGGTCTTGCTGTTAAACTGCCTAGTATAGTCCTTCTCATCTCTTGAATTTCGGCAATTACTGAATCTGTGCCCAGGTCTGACGCATCCTAGCCATAGGTTGTTGTCCTTTCTTCTGGTGAATTCTGCTCGTGAGAGGTTTAGTCAGGGACGCCTTCGGGTAGCATCCAGGTCCATTCGGTCTCCTCGGGTTTCCATATTGTTGCCCTACTTCCAGGTTCCGTTATTGTTCCTGGGAGTTTCTTGTTGTTGGATAAAGGTACTGTTGTTTCCTTGGAGGTGCTTGATCAGGAATTGGCGTCTTAGTGTACCATCATCCTCATTCGCCTCAGTAGCTGTGAGGTGAAAGTCATTACAGTTTTTCGTGACTGGTTCCTTGCCTTGCGTCAGGCGGTCGAGTTTTGTCCTAGCTGCATTTTCCGCATCCACATCCCCAAACTGGTCTTTAAGGGCTGTAGTGAAATCTTCATATGTAGTCTAGGTCTACGGCTTGCGTCCTTCTGCATATGGGGTTATCCAGCTTACTGCTGCATCCCTTAACAAGCTCTTGACGTAGGTGATGTGTTCCGTATGTCGTGTTTCTTGTGTCGCTTCAAAGTATAATTGGCATTGCACTAAGAAGGTTCGTGGTTTGGTCCTTGTTCCATGGAAGGTAGGGGGTTTCTCGACCTTGATCCGGTTGTTGGTTGTTTCTCGCTGGTTGTTTATCAGAGTCAGGATTTCTTGGAATTGTGCAGTTGTAAATCCTGCTAGTTGGATTCCTGGTCTACCACCGGCAGTTGCTGGTCCCAGGGCTGACATCCTTTCTCGTCTAGGGGTTTCGGGTTCCAGAGATCCTGTTGGTCAGGCAGGCTCAGGGGTAACCGGACTTGTGGTTCTTTTTGACAGGGTTCTGGATAGATTAGTGCTAATTACTTCTTCAAGTGCCAGGCCAAGTGTTGAGGTATCGATTTCTCCCTCCGTAAGGTCGATGTCGTTGTCCATAGAGTCTGCCGTTTTATAGTTAGGTGTTTCTTAGGTGACGCAACCAAATGTTACGATCCTATGATGTAACCTGGTTTTGCAACAGGTAACTACTTCTCTTTAGGTTGGATGAATATGACCGGGCTGTTGTTATAGTCCGGTATGGGGTGTGGTGCTAATCTCAGTCACCTGGGTAGGAGTACTATTGCAACGAGTAGTACTAGGTGGATTTCCACTATTGCTCTTAGGCCTATGCCTACGTTGTCTTGATAGCTGAACCCTATGGTTCCTATCGCACAACGCCAATAGGGGAACGGAATGGTAAAGAGGTTAAGTAATTGTATAGGAAAGAACTTAGATGGTTGCATGAAGAGTCCTAACTACAGGTCGCCTAGAGGTCCTTATATAGGCACTTTTCCCACAACCCTAACCCTGGTAACTCAGACCTGTGAGTCACACGACCTCTATGACTCATAGTGAGTCATTGTATGAAATCCATCAGCTGACTCCTCTGATTCGACTGCGCTGCGTGCCAACCAATCATAACTCATAAAATAAGTCATGTGTCCCAAAATGGTCACATGCGCGAAACCCATGTCTCATAGTGTGAGTCATATGCGAAAATCATTACATCATATGACTCACAAATGTGAGTCATGCGCATGATCAACCAATCACAACATAACAATGATTGCACAAGTGTGCATCATGTGAAACCACATGACTTCTAATGAGTCATGGTGCGAAATATAACAACCTTGTGACTCATAACTATGAGTCATGCGAAATCCTGCCTTGCTTAGTCACCAATCGTGACAGCAATAATATATTCTTCACAACGGGAAAAAAACTTTATCAGTATTTTAAATAATTTTGTATAACATAAAACAGTCGCATTACCTACGGAAGCTAGATATTCATCAACAATATAGGTAAATCTCTAATTTATATCACAAATTGCTTGCATATTTAATCCGCACTGCATTTTGCTATTTTAGGTCTCTTCATAATAGGATGGCCCATATCAAAGAGTAATGTCTGTTCTGTCCAAAAGTCTTACACAATCAGGAAACCTATTTGACACATCCACTAACCTTCTCATATGGCAGATATTTGGACTACCTGACATTGGCCATTAAACTATTTGGGGCAACTAACAGACTAAGGCCATAATATAAGGATCACAGTAGAGTCGTATAGTACCTTCCCGGATTCCATATTGTGTTGCCCCTAGAACTATTGAAGCTCCTGCTGATCCTAGAAAGTACAGAGCTATAGTTATCTGTATTGCTATAGATGCTTGTGGATTTTGTGAATTATTTACAAAAATAGGATTATTGCAAATAAGAGATACTAGGGCATGAAACGAGTCGCGATTCATTTGAAAAATGACCCACAACCTGTCTTCTGATATTGAATATATCTTATATACATTTGCTTATTTCTTATTTCATTTTCTTTTCCTTTCCCTTTATATTTTTAATTTTTAATTTTAATGAATTCATTATGAATAACAAATATTTACAAGATGGGTGAAGAGGTATACACTGCGAGGTATTAGAGTTCGTGGTGACAAATAATGTATCTGAGCAATCATAACTCCCAAAGTCTTAATGGCTTCATCCATCTCTTCGTCCTCATCTTTCTCTCCTCCAATTAGCCAATTTTGTAATACTGTAGCTGATCCCCCTTGCTGGTGTAATCGTAGAGAGACATTGTAGTTCATTTACCCTGAAGATCCGCTTGCAATCTTGTGTGAACGCCCTCTCCGCAATAGAACCTGTGCTATAATATCGAAACTCTCGGTCTCTGACAGCATGTCACGATTGGTGACTAAGTAAGGCAGGATTTCGCATGACTCATGGTTATGAGTTATAAGGTTGTTATATTTCGCACTAAGACTAATTAGGAGACATGGGGTTTCACATGATGCACAATGGTGCAAATCATTATTATATTGTGATTGGTTGATTGTGCGCACGACTCACTCTTGTAAGTCATATGATGTAATCAGTTTTGCACATGACTCACATTACAAGTCATGGGTTGCGCGTATGTGACCACTTCGGGGCACATGACTGGTTTTACAAGTTATGGTTGGATTTGGAACCTTGTGCAGTTGACTCATAGGGGTCAGCTGAAGGATTTCATACTATGACTCAATATGACTCATCAAGGTTATGTGACACATAGGTATGAGTGACCAGGGTTAGGGTTGAGGGAAGAGTGCCTATATAAGAACTCTAGGCGGCCTGTATCTAGGACTCTTCACGCAACCATCCAAGTTCCTCCCTATACAATTACTTTAATTCTATACCTTTCAACTGCTCTATTGGCATTGTGCGATAGGAACTATAGGGTTCGGCTATCCATACAACGTAGGCATAGGCCTAAGAGCAATAGTAGAAACCCACCTAGTACAACTCGTTACAATAGTACTCCTACCCTGGTGGCTGAGATTAGTGCCACGCCCCATACCAGACTATAACAATGGCCAGGTCATATTCATCCAACCCAAAGAGAAGTATTTACCTGTTGCAAGTCATCTTACCAGATAGGATCGTAACATTTGATTGCGTCTTCTAAGCAACACCTAACTACAAAAACAGCGTACCTTACGGATAACGACATCGACCTCACGGAGGGAGAAATCGACACCTCAACACTTGGTCCTGCACTCGATGAAGCACTTAGCACAAATCTATCCTGTAGCCAGTCACAAAGAAATGCAAATCCGGTAACACCTGAGCCTGCCTCACCAACAGGATCTCTGGAACCCAAAACTCCAAGACCAGAAAGGATGTCAGTCCCGGGACCAGCAACTGCCAGTGGTGGAGCAGAAATTCAACTAGCAGGATTTACAACTGTACAGTTCCAGGAGATCCTCACCCTGATAAACAACCAGCGTGAAACAATCAACAACCGGATCAAGGTTGAGAAACCCCTACCTTCCATGGAATAAGGACCAAACTACGAACCTTCTTAGTGCAATGCCAATTATACTTTGAAGCGATACAAGAAATACGACATACAGAACGCATCACCTACATCAAAAGCTTGCTGAGGGATGCAGCAGCAAGCTGGATAACCCCATTTGCAGAAGGACACAAGCCGGAGACCTGGACTACATATGAGGAGTTCACTACAACCCTCAAAGACCAGTTTGTGGATATGGATGCGGAAAATGCAGCTGGGACAAAGCTCGACCGCCTGAGGCAAGGCAAAGAACCAGTCACGGAATACTGGAATGACTTTCGCCTCACAGTTAAAGAGGCGAATGAGGATGATGGTACAATGAGACACTAATTCCTTAAGGAATTAACCGAACGCTTCAAGACGCATGGGCAGCGGACCACATAGTGGTCGCAAATGTTGATGCCCTTGCAGCATGGGCAATCGAAAAAGAAAAACGGATCAACATGATCAAGCACCTCTAAGGAAACAACACTACCTTTATCCAACAACAGGAAACGACTAGGAATAATAACGGAACCAGGAAGTCAGGCAACCATATGGAAACCCGAGGCGAACCAATGGACCTGGATGCTACCAGACGACGCCAATGACCAAACCTCTCACGAGCAGAATTTACAAGAAGAAGGGACAACAACCTATGCCTGGGATGCGCCAGACTTGGCACAGATTGAGTAATTGCCGAAATGCAAGAGATGAGAAGGCCTATAACAGGCAGTTCAACAGTAAGACCAACAATAATCGCTGGAAACCATGAACCAACCTATACGAAATGGAGATTAGAGAAACACCTGCAGAGTCGGGAAACGAAGAAAGTCCCCAGTAAGAGATGGGCTGTGGGACAACAGGATCAAAACCATCGGAATCGGTAACATCTACATGGCACTTATAAACACGGAAACATTGGAACAAGAAAAAGACCATCCTATGGTCAAAATGTGTGTATATGGCAAGGACAAGACAGACATCATTAACGGCATGATTGACTCCGGCGCTACAGAAAACTTTATTGACTAGGAATTCAGCCACAAACACGGCATAAGAACAAAGAAAGCGAAAGAAATACGGGAAATCTACCTTGCGGATGGGGAGCCAAGTGCTATGGGACTAATTACCCATATAGCGGAAGGACCAATGGACATCGGCAGCCATAGGGAAGTGGCAACCTTCCAAATCGCAGATCTACCAAACCATGAGGCAGTGTTAGTGCTGCCATGGTTAAGAAGACACAACCCCAAGATCGATTAAGAAAGCAACAAGATTACATTCGATAGCGAGAGGTGTACAACGGTATGTCTAGAAAGCTCGCCAGCGGTGGACCTAGTCCCCAAAGCAGAAGCCCTGGAAGAGAATTTAACTATGCAATTCTCCAAGATCTAGGCCAAGGATGTTCAGAACATCAAAATCCAAAGATTAAACGAAACAGCAACAATACCTACCAAGGTATCAGCAAAGGCAGCAGAACACGACCTGTATTCGAGCGAAAGAGTCATTATACTGGCAAAAGACCAAAAACTTGTCAGTACCGGAATAGCCATCAAACTACCGGAAGGGACCTATGGGCTGATTGCTCCACGTAGCGGGTTGGCAGTTAAACATTTGATCAGTGTCAATGAGGGAGTAATCGATGCCGATTATACGGGTGAGATCAAGGTAGTACTAGTTAACCTGGGAAAGGACGACTATACGGTTGAGCCAGGTAATAGAGTCGCACCGTTAATCTGTGAAAAGATTGTCATAGGACAATGCGAAGAAGTGGAGCAACCGGCTCCCACTATGAGAGGCGAAGTGGGATTTGGAGGTACCGACATTCCAGAACGCCAAAGACTCGAGATCAATGAGATCTTGGCCACATCCTTCGGCAAATTCTATTGAAGGTGCGAAGTTACAGGAATCCTCAAATGGGATTACGAGATAAACCAACCTAGTCAGATCGAAGCAATCAATATCAGCACCAAGTTAGCCATCAAGGCCAAGAAAGGACAAGAAAATGAGAATACCAGAAACATCGTACCTGTCACAAATCGTGACTTAGCAATACGGAATGTTTCACATGACTCACGATTTGTGAGATCATTTATGATTATGATGTTTGATTTGATTTATTGTTTCATGACTCACGATTGTGAGGTCATATGATGTTATGACTTTCGTACCTGACTACAAGTATGAGTTAGGGGTTTCACGCATGTGACGCGATTAGCGCACATGATCTTTTATGGAAATTGGATACTATGGGGAATGTATACTATGACTCGGATTGTGAGTCATAGGACGTTTGTTATACTATGACTCACATGGCAGTCATATTAAAGAGGTGACTCATAGTAAAGTCACCAGGGTTAGGGTTGTGGGAAGAGCGCCTATATAAGGGGGGTCACGGACACAGATAGCTAGCTCTTCACGCAACCACCTAAGTTACTTCCTATGAGATACTTTTACTATTAGTTCAATCTATACTTTATTCTTATTACGACCATCCGTTTATATCACCGACCGAAAGGTGATTCGAGAAACGTATCGCTAAGGAGCAGTCGCACGGGCTAGGAGTGAAAGGACTCAGCGTTCCCTAGGTGACATAAGGCTACGAGACCTGAGGAGAGGTAAGACGAGCGGTACGTATCGTTACCTGTTGCAGTAAAAGGAGATAGTATGCCTTGTCCGGCAGACTAAGGATAGGTTTGTAACATTTGGTTGCGTCTTTTGCGACACTTAACGAATACAAAACGGATTCACCTACAGATACAGAAGTACTAGACTTCAACGATCCACAGACTTTCTTAGGACTACAAGCAGAACTCGGACAAGCCTTAAGCGAGATATCGCGAGAAGGATCTCCAAGACCTCCGAGCCCGGTCACCGCGGAAGCAAGATCAAGATCAGGATCAGTAAGCTCAGGAGCATCCCCAATACACAGGATGTCGGGGGTAGCAGGACCAGCAGATACGATAACTCTCACGAGAGAACAACTCCAAGAATTGATCAGAACAGTTCAGGAAAATCGACAAGAACAAACGGTACGAAGGCCGAAAATCAAAACCCCGGATACATTTACATGTGACCGTACCAAACTGCGAGCATGGCTAGTCCAACTTGCAATGTACTACACAGCACTAGGATGGGGAGAAAACGAAGACGGATTAAAAGTGGACTTCGCCAAATCCCTACTGGGAGAATCAGCAGGCAAATGGATTACTCCATATGTGGAAGGAAAAACCCCAGCCACATGGAATAACTGGACAGAATTTCAAGCCACTCTACGCATTCAATTCGGCGACGTGGATGCTAGGGAAACATCAAGAAATAAAATCGAAAAAATCAAGCAAGGGAGCCGGAACATGACTGATTTCTGGAACGAGTTACGACTATTGGCAACGGAGGCAGAATACGACGAAGCAACCTTGGGAAGGGCCTTCCTAAGGGGCTTAGACGAAGAAATTCAGAACGCATGGGCCATGAGGGCTCCAGACTTCACGACGACGGAGGAAATGGCGGTATGGGCCATTAATCAGGAAAACCGCTTGGACGTTATCAAACACGTGCAAGGAAGGTCAAAGACCAAAACATACGACAACGGCCGAAACTACGACGGCACCTTCAAGACCCAACGACTACAGCAGTCCCAAGGAGATCCAATGGACCTAGATGCGACTAGGCGAAGACAAGCTCTTAACATATCAAAAACCGAATATTGGAGGAGAAGAAACAACAATCTGTGTATGGCATGTGCGAAGCCAGGACACATGATGAGAAACTGCACCAACCCGAAAGACGAGAAAGAATACCCGGCGAGGACAGTCAGTAGGGTTCAGAACCCACAATGGAAACAAAGAACTGCAATCCGCGAACTGGATCTCGAAACCGAAAAGAACGAAGAGGAAAAAGACGACGGTCCCCAGTAAGCGATGGTCTGAGGGACAAGGGGAAAAAGAAACCCATCGAGATACAAAACTTCTACGCGGCACTAAACAACACGGAATCACTGGAACACGAAAACGATCATGTCATGGTAAAAATGCGACTACATGGCAGAGACCAGATTATCAGCATCAACGGAATGATTGACTCAGGAGCAACTGAGGACTTTATTGATAAGGAGGTATGCGAAAAGTACGGCATGCCTATGGCGAAAGCCAAACAACAACGAGAAATTTACCTGGCGGACGGCAAACTCAGCGCGATGGGTCCAGTTACTCATACGACGACAGTACCTATGGACATCGGTAGCCATAGGGAAATGATTACCTTCCAAGTGGCAAATTTACAAAACCATGAAGCAGTTCTTGGAATGCCATGGTTGAGAGAACACAGCCCCTCGTTTGATTGGGGAAAGGGGACCATCACGTTTGATAGTGAGAGATGCACGACCTGGTGTTTA
>QFET01006230.1:0-13383 GCA_003316355.1 Tuber calosporum | reverse complement strand
ACCCGACCCACCCATGACTCCCTCCCCCACTATTGCCGCTATGGATCTCACAACACCCACACAGCCAGTCCCACCAACTGGCGCTCCAGCTGACCCTCGCACCAAATTTGTTGCACCAGTCCCTACCTGGCTCTCCAGTTCTCCGCTCCCACTTGGCCCATCGGGCTTTCCATGCCAATGAGTCCCGCACTGGAACCCCCCTCCCTAACGCAGGCGCCAGGCACTACCCTTACCCTCATTCAACACAACTGCCTTGGAAGCTGGAATGTGTATCTGTGCCTATTCAATAGCTTTAAGGCTATGCCCACACCTCCACACTTGGTCGCCCTGCAGGATCCTCCGTTCTTCAAGGGGCGACTACCTGTATTTTCCTCTTATAAATCTTTCTCCCCACCTACTACTAACAGCATCAAACCTAGGGTGGCCGTTTATGCTCTCCTTGATTTCATGCAAGTTTTTGCACTACTACCCGTTTTCTTCGACCGGCTGGATTTTATGGCAATTGATATTCACTCCCCTTCAGGCCTGTTTAACTCAGCTCATCGGGTCTTCCGCGTTTACAATGACTACTCCACCACCAGGCGCTCATCCCACACCCGTACAATTACCCCATCTTTTATTTTCCAGGAACATTCTTTCCCCACCCTCCTGGTTGGGGATTTGAACCTCCATCACCCTCTCTCTGACCCTCTAAGGGTCCTTTCTAATACTGAATTTAACCTTTCTTCCCCATACTTTGACCTGGCCTCCGAGCTTGGCTACTCACTTTTAAATACACCAGGTGTATTCACTAGGTTCACCTTCGATAACACATCCAGACCTGGAGTCTTAGACCTGGCCTTCGCAAATCCCTCCCTTGCCCCCTATGTTAGCTCATGGGGTATCACCCTCCCGCTAACCGGCTCTGACCATCTCCCAATCACAATAGCCCTATCCACGCTACTCCTATGACAGCCTGACCCCACCCCTAACTGGGCCAAAACGGATTGACTCACACTCTCCCCTCTCATCAAGAATCTATCAGTACCACCTCCTCCCCAGCTCCATGCCTTAGCCTCACTTAGTGCTTGGTTCGACCGCCACCTGCGCACCATCACCTCCCTCCTAGCCCAGCACACACCAAACAAACGTTCTTGCTTCAGGTCCAAGCCATGGTGGATAGTTGAACTATCGCAGCTGCGCCAAGCTTTCAACAGAGAGGCAAGAATATCTCGCATGTCCCCCTCCACCACCCTCTCCGATAGTGCTCGTGCCTCCCGCCTCGCGTATTTCAAGGCCATAAAAAGGGCCTAGGCATCACACTGGAACTCTTTCCTCGCCTCCTTGGACTCCAAATCGGTGTGGGCTGCCCGCAGGATCGCTAGCGGGCGCCCCCCAGACCAGTTCCTATCCTTTCCCAACGCCACGACACCCGTCGAAGTCAACACCTCCCTCGTGCATCACTTTTTTCCTCCTAAAGACCCCCTGTACTTGCCATACATCCTGCAACCGTTCGCGGAGTTCCTGCCACTTCAGAAACAGGAAGTCTCCCTTGCCCTCCGCAAGTTCTCCAACACCTCAGCCCCTGGGCCCGACCTGATCCCCTATGGCATATGGAAAAGGATCAACAACATCAACCCCACCTTCCTCACCTCCCTCCTAGGTCCCCTGCTGACCTAGGGCTTCCACCCCTCCTCCCTTAAAAGAGCCAATGGCATTGTCCTCTCCAAGCCTGGCAAATCTGATTATAACTCCCCCTCCTCCTTCCGAGTCATTCTCCTCCTGGATACTATTTCCAAGATTCTGGAAAGGATAATGGCAACCCGCCTTTCGCTAATGGCCTGTACCGTTGGCCTCATCCACCCAAACCAATGTGGCTCGCTCCACGGCCTCAGCAACTTTGACGCATGTGCTGCCCTCACTCACGAGGTCCGCCTGGTGCAACGTGCAGGCCTCAAGACCTCTACCCTCTTCCTTGATATCAAAGGAGGCTTTGATAATGTTTCCTCTACCTGTTTATCCTCCCTACTTCGCGCCAAAGGCGTATCTCCATCTATGGTTTCTTGGGTTCATTCCTTTTTAGCTGACTGCAAATGCTGCTTGATTTTTCAAGGCTCCCCTAATATTTTCTTACCTGTTCAAGTGGGTGCCCCCCAGGGCTCTCCTATCTCTCCTTTGTTATTTTTAATTTATGTTTCTTCCCTGCACTTGTCTATCCCAAGGGGATTATGTTTTCGTATGTTGATGATTTTACTGTCACTGTTGGGTCTGGGTTATACCTAAGGAACTCACAGCTTCTTCAACATTACTACACCCGCCTCTGCAGGAAGGCTGCCCCACTTGGAGTCTCCTTCTCCATCCCCAAAACCGAACTCATCCACTGGCGAACTCCAACAGATCGCTCGCCCCCCTCACAGGCCCAGGTCTCTCTCGATGGGATCCTATTCGACCCCTCTTCAATAGTCCGCTGGCTAGGATTCTTGTTTTCACCCTCGATGGAAACCTCCACCCACTACCTCAAGAGACTAGCCCTCGCTCAGGGGGCCTTTGGTCTCATCTGGCAACTCTCTCCTCCTGGCATAGGCATATTCCCCTACCTGAACTGCAGACTGCCCATGGGCCTGCTGCTACTGATCCTCACCTACGGAGCTGACCTCCTCGTCCCCAACGCTGCAATGATAGGTAAGATGGAGGTCTTTTTGAGTAAGGTCCAACGATGGGTCACTAACTGCTTCTCATCGACTCCTGTATCTATCCTTAACTGTTAGGCTTGCCACCCCCCTCTCAACTCGCTCTTCCCCCATCACTGGAGGATGGCCGCACTATGGTTGGCCTGTTCCCCTCCTGAGATCAACCCAGCCGCAGCCCGGCTGCCCCTATCATTTCCATCCTACCCCAATTTTAGGGCAGGGGACTCCTCCCGCCACCTCCTTCGTGGCCTGAGGGCCAACTACATCCCCCTCCGTTGGAACCAACCAAGGCCAATACCCGCCGTCCGCTCTCACCTCCCATTCGATGCAATGTGCTACCTCTTGGTCAAGGTGGCACCGTACGGGTTCAAACTCCCATAGACAAACTCACACCTCCTACCGGGCACTGTCTTAGCCCCCCCTCCTGCGATCCCAGGTGCTATGTCCTACAAATTGATGAAGGAGGAGTGCAGAAAAGACCTTCTCACTGCTTGAACACTCCTGTCCCCACCCCCTCCTTACTACCAGTAAAAGCCGTCCCTACGCCCACATGCCTTCATGGGCCTCGACCGCTTCACAGCTGGGGGAATCCTCCAAATGCGCTCTGGCAAGAGCTATCTTGCTGCGCAACCCTCATGGAACGATGCCGATCGCTCTCCCAACTGCCCTTCCTCCGACTCAGAGGACGAAACCTTTGAGCATGCAATTCTCCACTGCCCCTCCAAGTTCCGAGAACGCCAGCTTTACCTTCCGAAGTTGTCAACGATGGACCATGGCTCTCCACTTTGGGCCAACTTGGACATGATCCTTGGTCTTGCCTCATACATCCGCGCCACTCGCACAAACTTCCCGCCCAACATGCCAGCAGTTTTTGCTACTGCAGCCTCCTCCTCCTCCGACTATGACTTTGACTTAGCGGTTTGACCTCCCTTTTATATTTATATCTTTCCTTTCAGTTATGATTTCTTTTGGTATCATTTCACTCTATACTTTTTGAATTAGTCGCCATTGCTGGGCGCGGTGACGGTATGGTCATCACTAGGGGAGAACTTGTTCGCTTATTTCTTTTGTTTTGCATGGTTGGAATTAACGTTTCGTTTATGCCATAGCTTGTGCTCCATGCAGGTTCCTGTACGTTAACAGCGAATATATGAGATAATTAAAAAAAAAAAAATCTAAAACCCCGTAGTTAAGGGATCATCTGGCAACGGAGAAGAGACCTTAACAACACATTCACTTATTCAATTATTCAGTTATCAAGTTAACAAGTTATAAAGCCTTGGAGAACCCTTTTATCTTTTATCATACTTTTTTCCGAGCTTTGCTGACAGTTTTCCGATTTTCTCGATACGAGCACGGCCTAGTCCTTTGAACCTTACTGAATTGGCTACCCCGTAACACTATATTGTCACTCTCCTGTCACCAAAGCAACTCTATATTCTCTCATGCCCAGAGAATACTTTGACGCTCAAATTTTTCATCAGTGCCAACATTGTGGGCACTGCCGACCTCTCAACTTTGACAATGTTTTTCCTATCTGCTGCGAAGAATGCGCACTTGACCTCCGAGCAGCACCACTTCGACAACTGGCTCGGATACAGAGAAAATATACAGAACATATCTATCGTCAAGACAGACTGCGGGTAATTGCGTTTACAAAACGTAAACAATAATTTACCATATCCTACTTTTTGAAGAGATACTTGTTGCTGACCCTGCGGAAAAACCCCTTTTCTTGCTAATTTCTCTTCCAGTTAGCCCCTTTGGCCTAGAGGCCAGAGAACTGGTTATTATATATTTTCTCAAAGAGAAATTATTTGGGTGTCTAAGCGAGCTGCCATGGCCATGGCACATGATGACACACCTATTCCTACTCCTTTGGGACATGATAGGATGATCGAAGAGGATGACAGAGAATCTACCCCGTCGGCATCTTTAATCCCGTCCCGAATCCGTACCAGCTCTCCCATTACTCATTTGGGTCGTCCACTATCAAGAGTTCAGAAATGTGCCGAGCGAACCAAGAAGCCTGTCAATACGCAAAATAACTTCCAGCAAAATGTTGTCTATGCATTACGCCACCTGGACCGATCCTTGAAAGAAAGTGCCGATGAGAATCACATAGCGATCTCAGCACTATCACAGGAGGCCAGGCAGGGTTTTACAATGCTAGAATTACTGCAGAGCCGTATGGCCAGAGGAGAAGTTATCAATAATGCTGAAATACAGGAAGGTCACTGTGCATTGGAACAATTGAGTGGCAACACCGAACGGGAGCAGCAAAGGTTACATGCCCAGGTTCAGGTAGAGTTTCGACGCCAAAAGGCTCAACCAGAGCAACACGCACAAGTGTCAGAAACAAGGGACCGTATCCTGGAAAAGTCACTAATGGAACTCAATACTAAGTTGAACCAACAGGGACAGGAATGGACCAGAAGGATGAATGAGCAACAAGAAATTGCTGCTCAACAGCAACGAGAACAGAGTGCGGGTATGAAGGCCTACCTAGATGCTCTGGTCCTTCGATTAGCGGAAAAGACACCTGCACCAACACAGCATGGACCTAGTGATGGTGATCCAGGACCGTCTAACCGAGGACCCACAATGGTACCAATAGAAGGTACTATTCCTACAAAGGACTCAGTATCAACTCCAAGGAAGGATAAAGGAAAACGAGTTGACTGTGGAGGAAATAACCTACCACCACCACCACCACCAGGTAACCTTGGTGATGCCCCAGACCCAGATGATGATGGGTCCAATATTGATGGAGAGGATGGACGGGGTAGAGAGGCAGGCAGGCTGGGACGCGCTCCCAGTTTACCATCTATTCCCAGAAACGATGTACCCGAGGACAGGTTAACTATGGCTCTCTAAAAACGTATCGGTAGTCTCTCCCGACCAGCAAAGCTAATAGCGGAACCACCCTACTTTTTCGAAGGAAATGACAATCAAGATGTTCGTAACTAGTTGACAGCCTGTGAAGACTACCTCGATCGCAATCCCACACAGTGGGAAAATCATGCACACCGAATAGTTTTTGCCTTGGGGAAAACAAAGGGAAACAAAGTAGCACCCTTCTCGGAGAAATACCGGAAGGTGCTGGGTGGATTAGGAGAATACACCCGAGACCTAGACTATTCCACATGAGAACGCATTCGACAAGAAATTACAAAGCGATATATCGGCATTGAGGCGGAACGACAAGCCCTGGAAGAAATGACTAAGGTAGTCTATAAGGGAAAAATCGACACTTATCTTCTACTTCTTGAAAATCTCAACATCAAGGCAGATCTCACAGGTATTAGTTGGAGGGTATGGGTGGAAAGCAAAATTCCTGAAGAAATTCTTCGCCGGTTATCCCATCTAAAGTTTCCTCATATGAGGAATGGATGGAAACTATACAGGAAGTTGGCAGACAAGAGGAGGTATTTCTGGAACGGCGGAAACTATCCAAAGGTGAGCCCTCAAACAGTGGAGCATCCAAGCGAAAACGCGATGATACAGCAAAAGGGTTCAACACCAAACACGGATACACCGACCAGAAACAAAAAAACAATCCTACTCGATGGAAGTCAGCTAAAGGAAAACCATCGAAAAAGAAAGGAGGATTCCATAATAAGGATGAGCATACAGACTGGAAGAAGGCTTATGATGGAATCCCTCTAGACGGTTTGGATAAGCGAAAGACAGGAAAGGCTTGCACTTGCTGCGGCCTTAACAACCACACTTGGCGAAAATGTTGAAAGGACCTAGTGGTAGCAAGAGCTTTCGCTAAGCAAGCATCGAAGGACCGACCAAAGTTTCCATCAAACCACAGACGGCTGCTCTCGCTGTAAGAACATTACAGCCAGAGGTGAACCAGATTCAGAGCGAACCAGCACCGCGATTATGGGAATTATCGGAGACAGAAATGTCCTAAAGGCACCAACGGCGACGGTGATTGGGTATTCGGGGCACTAGCAATAGCGACCGGAATTGGAACTGGGATCCCTCAAGTCTACAGTGCTGAAGATCACGACAATAAGGTTACCGATGATAAAATAGAATTCCAAAATTCTTCAAAAAAATTAGCATGCAGGTCCATGTTTGCATGTTGGGAACCGTCGTTCCCTGGAATCTCGGTGAGGTTCTGTAGCGTGCTTCAACTGATTGGATTCAGGGGACCGGAAGATAAGACCTCCCCCGTCAGGGAGATCTCAGTTATTTTTTATTTTCCCTCAGATTGGTTCTAATTTTAGGTTCCTGCTTTTTACTTCTTCGGAAGAAGGATCTCCTTTTTACGCACTTGGATGTGCTTCCCGTTTTTAGGAACTTGGGAAGTGCTGGGCAGTAACAGGGGTGAACCCCCAGTACGCTCTAGCCCTAGATGCCTCCGGTACAAATTACCGTTGTTTAATCTGCCAGAAGGGTGGATTGAACACAGGACCCTGTGGACAAAATGAACGGGCCAGGCTCATTTTCCCCCTAGACCATAGCTGAACAGCTCTACAAAAAACAATAACAACAACTACAACAACAAAGGTCCCTATAGCAACCAACCGCACCACTAATTATGGTAATGGTCAAAAATGTCTTGCACGGTAACCTAACACTACTTTAAGTGCAATTAATACTGCTTTTGGAAGAGATATTCTAAAATCGGAAATGGTTACTATTTTCGGAATGTTCTGCTCTTTTCGAAAATATAAATTATTTTCTAAAATTAGTATTCCTTTAGGGTATTATCCTACACGAAAGGCAGAGAAGTATAATTTTTTGTTGCATTTTTATGGTGTTTTACTGGTCTCTCCCCAATTGACGTGAGTTTTAAATTTTTGGGAGCCCCTCAGCAGGGGGTAAAGACCGCTTGTAGTGGGCTGCCCAGAATCTTAATAGTTAACTATTTGTTTAGTTCGTCTGAGGAGACCTCTATGGTCGAAACAATGCTGGCGTCGTCACGAACACCCAAGCTATACAAACATAATATCTACTAAGCGAGGACGAACAGAGATAACAACGTCGCATAAGCGACAGTAGCTCAAATACGAAGAACAAAAACCCTACCAATGTCCTGAAGGAACTGCACATATCTATGTGTACAGGAAACGATATCGCATAAGAGTTCTATTAGACTCTGAATCCAATATCTGTGTTATACACGAAAATTTAATCAAGGAATTGAATATTCCTTACAAGTCTCGTGAGGATCCGATACCCATTTTGGGTTTTATAGGAAACGAATTATCTACCGGAAGAGATTTCACCCTTCCCCTTTACCTGGAAATTGGGAAAAATAAACATTTATCAAAGATTGTGTGAGAGATCGCACCAACAGGAAATTATGGAATAATAATTCCATTTGGGTGGTGGAATGATGAACGTCCTATAACCGAAATTCAAAACTCTGAAAGTTGGAGGTTCGAAACTCAGGGATGTCAGCTTCACCTCTTATCGGAGGATGAAGGTATATCAATCGAGTGGGATGAGCAGGTTCTGGAAGATTCAGAGGCAGTCGTTATTGGAAGAGTTGCAAGAGTAGATGATGAGGAAGAAATAATCCTTGATACACTACCCGCGCAATACCATAACTACAAAGACGTTTTCTGCCCATCAACTGAGGCGAAACTACCAGCTCATCAGACCTTTGATTATGCTATTGACCTCAAACCAGATTCTCAACCACCTTGGGGACCAATTTATCCCCTCTAGAAAAGCAGTTAAAAGCACTGCGAACATATCTGGATGATATGTTAAAACAAGGAAAAATTTCTCCCAGCAAATCACCGGCAGGTGCACCGATACCTTTTGTGCCGAAAACGGATGGACGTCTCTGGGTGGTAGTTGACTACCGAGGACTAAACAAAGTCACTATCCATAACAAATATCCACTACCCCTTATGACGGAACTAGGCGACCATGTGGAAGGAGCCACTATTTTCACCAAGTTGGACCTGAAGGACGGTTACCACCCGATCCGAATACGAAATGGCGATGAAACGAAAACAGCTTTTCGCACACGGTACGGCTTATATGAATATAATGTCATGCCATTTGGTCTGGTAAATGCACCAGCCACCTTCCAATCAATAATGACTATGATCATGAAAGACTTTCTTGATGTATGACAGTAGTATACATTGATGATATACTTATATACTCTAAATCTGAGAAGGATCATGTCATATTGGTTAGAAAAGTCTTAGAAAGACTGTGAGAATACAGAATGGCCATCTCGCTTACGAAAAGCACCTTCCATGCCACATCAGTGGAGTTCCAAGGGTATATTGTGGCTGTTGATGGAGTTACTATGAGCAACAGAAAGGTGGAATCAATCAAGGCCTGGAAACCACCCACCTAGGTAAAAGAAATTCAAATATTTATGGGCTTCGCCAACTTCTACCGGCGGTTCATAAAGAATTTCTCCGCACTATGCACGCCAATTACTGATTTGCTTAAGGTACCCTGAAGGATTTTTCTAGGGGTGAAAAGCAACAGTAAGCATTTGAGGAGCGCAAACGTCGGTTTATCACAGCTCCGATAATATGTCATATCCATCCGGACAGGGAAACAGTAGTGGAAACAGATGCCAGCGATTACGCTCTTGGATGTGTCCTTCGCAATATTTGGACAAAAAACTACATTCTGTGGCTTTCCATTCTCAAAAGTTGACACCAGCTGAACGCAATTATGACATTCATGACAAGGAATTGTTGGCAATATTAGTTGCGTTGGAAGAATTGCGACACTATCTTGCTGGGACCGATGAACCGTTCACCATATACACCGATCATTAAAACCTACAATATTTTCTCATAACAAAGGCCTGGTCGGCAAGACAAATTCGCTGGGCTCAGAAGCTTACTAATTTTAACTTTAAAATCATTTACCGACCTGGAACCAGAGGGGGTAAACCAGATGCTTTAAGCAGGCGGACAGAGTACCGCCCTCAGGAGGGAGCTGAGCATGCCAAGCAGGCTATACTTCAGCCTCATCACTTTGATAACCCGCAGAATAACCTAAACTTAGTTGCCTCAGTTATATGGCGTACTGAAAACTCCAAACATCTCACTCAGTGGCTGCCTCAAGAGGAACAGAAGAATACGATAAGGATTAAAAGACTTCCACAGGAAGCAAGACTCCCGACTTGAGGTTCCAAGCTAGCCGCCAGTCATGACCTATACAGTACTGAAAAGAACATAGTTCCTGCGAATGGGCAAGTGCTTATTGGGACAGGATTGGCTATCGGATTACCAATCGGAACATATGCACGTATTGCACCATGCAGTGGATTAGCAGTCAAGCATGGTATTTCCATTGGAGCCGGAGTAGTGGATGCGGACTATAGAGCAGAGGTTAAAATCCGCCTAGTCAACACTACTGACAATCCTTTTCAGGTACACACAGGAGACCGGATAGCCCAGATGATTGTGGAAAAGGTTGATGATATTGAACTTCATGAGATTAAGGAGTTAGATGAAACTGAACAAGCAAGCCAAGGGTTTGGCAGTACAGATATACGGTTGGAAGAAAACCAACCACAATTATGTTTCCAATATTCTGACAGAAAGCACAAATATTTAGACTCAACGGACATTACCTCACACCAGATATGCACTAAAGGACAAACACTAATGTCAAATGCAATAATTGCAAAGTGCAAAGTCAAGAAATTTGATATAAAATTCTTGGAACGGGTAAGAGATATGGTAAACAAGGATCCAGATTGGCTAGAGCGAAAGAAGGAACTGGAAAGTTTACGGAATGATGGCAAAGAAATGCTGAAACAAAGGTCCCTAACAGATGGAATGCTCTACTACAAAGAACGCCTATATGTTCCTCAAAACGAACACCTGCAGACAGATATTGCACAAAGCTGTCACCACTCTATGATGGCAGGACATTTCGGTCAAGAAAAGACTTTGGAAATTATCACAAGAGACTTTTATTGGAAAGGAATCGCGAACTGGATAAATGACTATGTACAATCCTGTACTGAGTGCCAAAAGACTAAGGCACCAAGACATGCACGTTTTGGGCTGTTACAACCACTACAGGTCCCATTTGCTGCTTGGGCATCAACCACGGTAGATTTTATCACACAACTTCCCAAATCTGCAAGATACACCCATATCATGGTTGTAGTCGACCGGTTCACCAAAATGGCACACTTTATTGTCTTAGAAGAAAATGCAACCACAAAGGACGTTGCAGAAGCATTCATCAAAGAAGTTTGGAACCTTCATGGGTTACCACCAGATATCATTTCCGACATGGATGCAATGTGTAACGGAATCCTACTATGTTTCTACTATTACTACTGGCTTGATGTTGGTTATTCCTTATTTGGGTTTATACCTGATAAGCGCTACTATTTGGTTGTCCCTTCCTACTTGGTTATGACTTCCTAACTGGTTATACTTTCCTTGTTTCGCTTATCACTACCCCTCCTTGCTTCTACCCAGTTGGGTATCGCTATCCTCCTGCTATACCTACTGGATTTATATAGTAGTAGCGATCTCTTGTTCCTTCCTGTTTGGATTCCATTACTTGTTTTGTTAGCTCCATCCTGTCGCTTTTAACCCTCTGTTTTTGGAATATGGTTAGCTTGGTATGCTGCCTCTGTTAGCATGTTTGATGGACAGGATGTGTGAGCTTTTGTTTAGTTTTCCTAGCTACAATCTTTTGTATTTAAAGAGCCTACAATCCCTTAAGGATTCGGACTCTAAAGCCTCACAGGACTATCAACTTTAATACTACAAGTTGAACGGTCACTCTATCAGTTCCATACCTTTTACCTTGTCTATTGAAGACCTATCCATCGACGCTTCTCCCCCTATCCTTACAGTATCTTCAGAGTACCTTTGGGATTCTCGAGATACTTGGAAGTAGGTTACATTTTTTGACTTAGACTCAAGTATACCTTTGATCTTCGGCAGAGGACTGATCACCCTTCGCCTACCTTGACCCTGCAGTACTAGTACACCTCCCTGTTTCCAAATAGGCCTTGAGCGGACTCCAGGCGAGACCAGCTCACCCTAGCTAGCAACCATTTCGCTTTCAAGAGATACCAGAAGGCACTTCACTAGAGGATCGGTAGCATCCTCCTCAGGACCCCAAAGTCAAGCTCCAGTACCCCCACCTGCACCACCATCAGAGGACTCAGAACTATCTTCAGTAGATAGCAGCAGCAGCGCAGAAGAAGACCAAGACCAAGACCAAGACCACGCCCAAGCCCTAGCTCCAGACCAAGTCCAAGACCAAGCCCAAGTCCAAGAACAAGTCCAAGAACAGCTCCACCAAGAAGTCCAATCCAAGGAAGAACCAAGCTCAGAATCAGAATCAGATTCCAGTCCAGAGGACGCTCCAGGACCAGCACCCACAGCTTCGCCATATAGACCACCTAGTCTACTAAGAGAACCAAGAGAACCAAGCCCTGCACCAGACGATTTACCTAGTCCACCAAGACCACCTAGTCCACCAAGTCCACCAAGCAATCCAAGCCCTGCACCCATCGCCATGTCAGTCCCCCCAGAGGGAAATAATCGTCCTAAATGGCCAGCACCATTTACATTTACAGGAGAAGGAAAAGATCGTGACCCATTGAGAAGTAACTCAAGGTTCAACACAGTCCATCGATACATCGCCAGCTTTGGCATAACTGACGCTGCCCCTGAAGCCCTGCAATACTATGGAGCCTATTGCAGAGAGCAAGCCCTCGATATATTTACCCAATATGAAGCTTCACAAGGAGACCACACAGTTGCTGGACTCAAACAGAAATTCGAGGCATACTTCCTTCCTTCCACATCCACTGACACCATCTATGAACAGTGGCTACAGGTGAAACAAACTACCGGCGGAAAAACAGCTCAGATTACCGATACTGTAATCAGACAAGAAACCTTGAGAGACAGTCTCCCCCCACGAACAATTTCGGACTATTCAGCGAAGCAGAGACTCCTAGATGCCATGGATATCAAACTCAAGCGAGAAGTGAAGCCACACATCACTTCAGATACCTCCTTTGACCAACTAGTGGAGATAGCGGTAAAGCGAGATGCAATTGCCCACTCTACAGGCCTCTATGGAAATCGTCAAGGAAATGCAACCTCTAATGCAGTTTCCCAACAAGCACCCATGCACCCCCAGAACAACACCCAGCGAAATCAACCAAGGTTCTCCAACAATACCTCTCAGCATCTAAGAGTATCCCAGGCTGAGAAGGATCGGTGCAGAAGAGACAATGACTGTTACTATTGTAGAAAACATGGACCCTACTCTGATAACTGCTTTGAGAAAAAGAAGCATAGGAGCACCCAGCAGCGAGGAAATGGAGGCCCTGGAGGAACCAGGAGACCCCAGAATGTCAGGAGAACATACCACACCCAGGAAGACGATCCCCATGTGAAGGAATCAGTTACAGTTACCACAAACCATGCAGGACCTAGTGGAACTAAATCCCAAGCCCTTGAAGCATATATCACAGTCAATGGCCATAAAGCAAAGGCACTATTCGATACAGGAACCACTGGAGACAACTTGATATCAGGAAAGTTTGTCACCACCCACCAAATCCCTACCAGAGACCTCGAGACTGATATCAACCTGAAGATGGCAGTTAAAGGATCACGCTCAGTGTTAAGGTTCGACTATCTATATCGCGCAACCGGCAATGATATATGATTCAGTCTATCAAGACACTTGCTCACTACTATTGCGACTACTCCAAGTC
>QFET01006229.1:0-40342 GCA_003316355.1 Tuber calosporum | reverse complement strand
CTAAGTGCGAAGGTCATCTGCACTAATAATAACCTCAGGACTCACAAGTGTGCGTCATGTGCGAAACCCACATGACTCTAAAGTAGTCATGTGTGCAAAATCAACTCATAATAACCTCATGACTCACAAGTGTGCGTCATGCGCAAAACCCACATGACTCTAAGTAGTCATGTGTGCGAAATCCTCGTAAGCCTCAGAAGGCTTACTCTGCTTTTCTGTCCTTCCTGCCTAGCGCTCTTCTAGGCAATCGTGACAAGTGGCTTGTGTTGGCTCTCTAGCCACTGGCGCATTACTAGGTCCTAGATTCGACATATTGTTTGAATCAATAGAGCTATTTGAGCTGTCTTCGCTGTCTGGGCTGCTTGGATCATCCTTGTATGTTGCTACTCGTTACCCTTCAATCCCTTTGACGTACCGGGGGACTCTCCTGGAGTTGTCACTTTCTCTTAGGCTAGTTCCTTCCCTGATTCCGCTAGCAATTTCTTTGCTTGGTCTCGGGCTAACTGACTTCCTGCTTCATCTACTTTGAAGCTGGATGCCATAGATTGTTCGCCTTTGGTGCTCTGACAGCCTTTCTTTTTGGTAAGTTCCTGCCGCAGGATCTGCTTACCTGACCTCGTCTGAATTTGCTCGTCAACTATTCTGGGCAACTGTTTGCAGGCCTGGGGTTTCCTATCCTCTGCCTGCTTCTAACTCAACTACTTGTTGAAATTAATAAAATGTAACGCCTCCCTGAGTGTATTAGGCACCAAAGGGATGCGTCTCGGTAATGTATAACGATAACTAACTGAGATCCCAAACTGTGGGGACTTCAAGTGAGTGATAGCTACCGGAGATCTCGATAACTTGTCAAACAGCCGTCGATTACTATAGCGCCACCTTCGCTAAGTCCAAGGGTTACTTGCTGTGGTTTCGTGCCTACTGAAAAGAAGTAACTGCTCAACCAAGTATCTTGAAAACTCAGTCTGTCTATGTCTGCCCTCTCTAAGCTCCCGAGGGGCAGTCTTTAAATACATGATCTCGCTTTTACAAAGCTTTGCATCTTCTTCCATTTGATTTGCAATCAACAGACATAACCAAGCTCCGCTTGTAATGTCCTCCAATCAAACAAATGCGTCATGCACCTAAACGGTAATGCAAACAAAATATGTATCATCCCAATACATGAAACAAAACATAAAACATATCGGGTATTAGCCTGTTACATGAAACCCACCATTAAACCAATTCAGTATCAAACGATACTTGAAACCAATAACAAATCAAACTAACTATTAAACGATACTTGAAACCAATAACAAAACAAACTAACCCCTTACTAGCTCTACTAGTTTCCGTTAGCCTTGTCAGCCTTACCAATAGTAACCAATACCGGTTACAACGACAGGATCAAACAGAAACAAAGGATCCTATTACTACAAGAAAGATATTTCGCGGAGATAAGGATACCGGAAATGGTTACGATTAGCTTTCCCAGAGAAGAGATAAGAAATCTTAAGGAACACAGTGGGAGGGACCCTCACGTAAAAGAGATAAGGAAAGCATTGTAACAAGGAACAAAAGAAATGATGCAAGTAGCCCTGGGGCTATGTTATTAGACGGATGACTGCCTAAGGTACCAGAACAAGATATGGGTACCAGAAGAGGAAACATTAAGGACAGAACTTATCAGAAAAAATCACGATATTCTACAAGCAGGGCATGGAGGGACAGCGAAGACCACGGAACTCGTCAGCCGCAGTTATTATTGGCTTGGAATACGATAAATAATCAAAAGATATGTCAAGAACTGTGACATTTGTCAAAGGACGAAATCATACCTACATTCTCCGTATGGTCAACTACAATCAAACGAAGCACCATATAAGCCATAGAATTCGATATTTATGGATTTTATCACGGATTTACCAGAGTTGGACGTCTACGATGCTATCTTGGTAGTCATCGACAGACTGACAAAAATGAGTCATTTTATTGTATGTCGGAAGGATATGACAACAAAACAATTCTCACACACCTTTGCAAAAGAAATCTTTCGGTTACCTGGATTGCCACATAATATCATCACCAATAGGGGAAGACTGTTCACCTCGGACCTATGGAAGGAGACAGTCCAGAGATTGGGTATCGAAAGGAAACTGAGCACAGCTGACCATCCGCAAACGGATGGGTAGACCGAAAGAACCAATGCCATCCTGTAACAATACCTGTGTGCATACGTCAATTATCAACAGGACAATGGGAACGAACTATTACCTTGTGCGGAGTTTGTATAAAATAATGGACAATCAGAAACAATTAAGGCATCACCCTTCTTTGCAAACTACGGACAACACTCGAAACATGACACAGGTGGTCATCCGATACCGCATCTGAAGATACAGGCGAGCGAAATGAACCAATCGCACGATACCATACGCGAGGAAATGGTAAGCGCACAACGTCGACAGAAAGAAAATTACGATCAACGCAGAAAACCAGATCTAAATTTGAAAACCGGAGATATGGTATGATTCCTAGCAAGGAATGTAAGGACCACAAGACCATGCAAGAAACTCGATTACAGAAAGATGGGGCTCTTCAAGATCTTGGCAAGGGTGGGGAACAATGCATATACAGTGGACTTTCCCCCATCGATGAGCATACACAACACCATCTACATTTCACTTCTCAAACCCTACCAAGACCAAAGATTCCCATCACATATCCAGTCATCCCCACCACCAATCGAAATCGAAGGCGAAACAGAATACGAACTTAAAGCAATAGTCAATTCACCACTACATTAAGGAAGACTCCAATATCGTGCAAAGTGGACAGAATATTTTCCTGATTACGATAAAGTTTGGTACCCAGCGGAAAACTTTGAACACGCGCAAAATGCAATCAAACACTTCTACGAACGATACCCAGATAAACTAAGGCTGGGAAGAAATCCAACAAGAAGCAACGAATGATAGTTACGGAGACCCAATGAGAGAAATCACTCCAACTAGCCCTTGCTATGCAACGGTAGAGGACTGGCAAAGGGCATCAGGACACAACGCGATAAGCTGGACGGCATGCTATGACAAGCATTGCAACGTCCATAGAGGAGAAAAGGAAGGGGCCAGTAACTGGCCAAAACAACCCCTTGCAGAAACGAGATGGGAGGAGTGCTACCGAAATAATTGTCAAGCCTACCCGGATGCGAAGATCCGGGCGGGATACTACCCCTATGCGTGGGGTAAAACAGAAGAACTGAGCAGCAAGGATGCTCAGCCCACGAAAGCCAGGAGGGGAAGGTTGCAGATGGGCGAGGAAACCCGAAACGATCATCCAGAAAGCCAACACACGCAGGCCAATATTCAATGCCTTCATTGAAAAATTTCAGGTTTGGAAACACAACTGGCTGAAGGCCAAGGAACGATCAGAGTCCAAGAGGAGACCCGCGAAGCGCAACCAGCCACCATTGCGCAACAAAAACGAACTATCGAGGTGGCAGACCTGACATTGGTGATGGTCAGGAAACAGTTACGCACAACGGAACAAATTTTGCGGATGTTGGGTCGCGACGTGAGAAGATTAGGGAACCAACTAATGAAACTTAGTGAATAGATTTATGGGACTCAAGCTGAGGTGAGAGAGGAGCTATTGTAACAAATTGTGACTTAGCAATATGGAATGTTTCATATGACTCACAATTTGTGGGATCATTTATGATTAGGATATTTGATTTGATTTATGTTAATGGTTTCATGACTCACGATTGTGAGGTCATAAGATGTTATGACTTTTGCACCTTACTACAAGTATGAGTCCGGGGATTCACACATGTGACGCGATTAGAGCACATGACCTTTTATAGAAAGTGGATACTATGGGGATTGTATACTAGGACTCAAATTGTGAGTCATAGGATGCTTGTTATACTATGTTAAGGTTCGACTATCTATATCGCGCAACCGGCAACGATATATGATTCAGTCTATCAAGACACTTGCTCACTACTATTGCGACTACTCCAAGTCCAATAGTTTTCCAGAGCACTTGATAGAAGAATCCGACAGTCAACTTCAACTAGAGGTCGCTTGGGGGAGAGCGGAATGAAGGTTTGATTTGATAAAGTTATAGATAGGAAATAACAAAGATGGTTGCGTGATGAGCTATCTACCTGTCCCCCTATGAGTCCTTATATAGGCCTCTTCCCGCAACCCTAAACCTTATGGCTGTGCAAGTGCGCAGCCATGTGAAACTCATACATCATATGACCTTCAAAGTGCGAAGGTCATCTGCACTAATAATAACCTCATGACTCACAAGTGTGCGTCATGCGCGAAACCCACATGACTCTAAGTAGTCATGTGTGCGAAATCCTCGTAAGCCTCACAAGGCTTACTCTGCTTTTCTGTCCTTGCTGCCTAGCGCTCTCCTAGGCAATCGTGACATACTATAACTCACACGGCAGTCATAGTAAAGAGGTGACTCATAGTAAAGTCACCAGGATTAGGGTTGTGGGTAGAGCACATATATAAGCAGGGTCACGGACACATATAGTAAGCTCTTCATGCAACCACCTAAGTTACTTCCTTGGTTATACTTTTACTATTAGTTCTATCAATTATTAATTCTGATTACCACCATCCGTTTATATCACCGACCGAAAGGTGATTTTGAGGAATGTATCACTAAGGAGCAGTCGCAAGGCTAGGAGTGAGAGGACTCTGCGTTCACAAGGCCACGTAAGGCTACGAGACCTGACGAGCGGTAAGAACTGCGTTACGTATCATTACCTGTTGCAGTTGAAGGACATGGTATGCCTTGTCCGGCAGACTAGGGCTAGGTTTGTAACACGGAGTAATATTTCCGTGTATATGCAAAAAGGCAGGACTAGTCTGGAGTCCAATTGCTAAGATAAACAGCATTGTTCGTCCTGTAAGCGACGGTGATCACCAGGGAGTTTCATACAAACCTATAAGGCGCAGGGCCGCTACTTCGACCTTGTGCCATCGAACCTTGCTAGGGTTGGTATTGAGGTATTCTTGCCAGTGCCACTCCTGGTAGCAGCTCGAGCGGCCTTGTTTGCAAGTGAACTGTTCAAATCGGTTATTATTATATTGGCACAGGCAAGATCTTGTTCAGTGGTACCAAGGCGGGCTTGCAGGCTTTGTTATTCAATGCATAGAGTTTGAAGTTCTTAGTTCAAGTAGTGAAATTGCAGCTGTAACTCTGGAGAGGCGCGAGGAGTAGTGGGCATAGGGAATTTCACGGTTTGAAAGAGGACATTCCGAATGGTGGTGATATAGTTATATATCTGGTCCAGGTTCAGGTTAGCAAGTGGTGCATTCGACAGCCTGGCTGTTTGGCACTGGTAAGCAAAGTGCTCGGCAGGAATCTCAATGGATTGTAACATTCCATGGTATAGGTTGGATCCTTGTAGATACAACCTGCTGTAATGGGGAAGACCTGGGTGCTACGGGTCTCATAGTCCAAGGGACAGCACAGAAGACAAGGGGATGAACAGGTGCAGGTATAAAAACAAAGCGTGTTTGTACCATGGGTTAGTAGTCTGAAATTCAGGTAACGCAAAGTCAAGAGTGAGAGGGTTGTAATTCCTAGGTACAAGTATATGTAGGAAAATACCAGGTTGTGTAAGGAAAGAAAATTATAGAGCGACACAACCCTTTATATAACAGAAAAGGTCTATGCCACAAATTTAAAAGTAACCCAAACCCTTCCTCTAGCACAACAACACTCTTCTATCAAATGCTTTTAGCCATCACTACATAATTTTAGACAGGTGGCTGTGACATGCATTCTCTTAAGCTGCTATCTCAGGAACCGCAAGTAACCTATTGTTCTGGCACTTGTTAACAATATTCCTCAAGGTGGTCATAGGTTCTCTAATCTTTCTCTCAACCTGGCCATTGGTGTCGTGTTATCCATATACTGCCTTGATGTACTCGATGTGCAAAGTCTTCAACCTTTGAGCCCATAACCTTAAGGTAAAACTTGGGTCAGCAAAACTGATAATTGTTGTGATGACTCAATATGTAGTGACGACATGGTGCCGACGGTGAGTGAACGTCTCTATTGCTTTACTGTTTGAATATGTAGGATAAACCAAGTGAATCTAACTCCCATATTGACAACTACTAGGAGTGTGTGGTACTTGTTGTTTCCAGACATGTTCAATAGTCCTGCAAAGTGGATAGTGTAGAAGGTGAATATCTCAGAGGGTACTGGCCTAGACTGTGCCAATACTTCAGGCAGCTTGTTGGGTTCCTTGTTCCTTTAGCATAAGTCCCATTGGGAAACATAGTTTCCAAAATCCTTCCTTATCTCAGGCTAGAATAAGGATTTTGTAGCATAGCGTAGGTTCCTATCTGTGACCTGAGGTCCTCAGTTGTGAATCTAATCAACAACGATATCCCTGTGGGTTATCCCATTCAATACATGTCCTTAATGTATATATAGCCAATCTGACTACGCCTGATTCTAGCATACAGTAGTCCATCGCTGATCCTCTAGTGGGATAACTTGCCAACTCTCCCAGTATTGTTAGTCTCATAACCTTGTTTGTACAGATCATAGTTCCTGTATGCTTCCACCTTCTGTTTTCTCCATTGGCTAATCATCTCCGACACTATTGCTACTATAACCCGTTCATCCAGAACTCACTCCAGGCATGGTACTTCCTCCTCCTTAACCTCATATAGCTTGTGGAGGATACGCTTAGTTTGCCGAGTATATCATTGTAGTAGAGGAGCCGACTAGCCTCCATGACAAACTGGTGTTATTTTCTCTCGTCAGTCGGGTATTTTGTCCTCGTATCTCCAATTACTGGTTCAAACGTTACCGTACTGCATCCAGGGGAGATACCGTCCGTGTGGGTTGTGAGATGCTATTGCTTTCTTTGTAGGTAGCGACTATCTCTGGTAGTACAATTTTGTTACAGAGCTTCTTGGACACATCAATGGTACACTGCCCATGATAGCATGCACAACAGTGCATGGCCGAATAGTTTTTCTCATTATCGGTGATATCAACGCTGACTCTGTCTCCCCAATCCTTGCCTGCCCTGATAGTACAATCAGAGTTATCAGCTACAAGTGCTTATTCAATAGGATGTGGTTCAAAGTGCATCATGTTTGAGGAGGTCAAAGGTATGTTGTTCGAGTTTGAATCTTCTTCGTTGGTAAGGTCTTCAGTATTGTTTGGTTGTGGATCAAATGGCGCATAAACACGGCAATGACCGCCCCGTTCATAATTTCCCTTCGTAAGACTATAACATATCTGTTTCTCGTATTTTACCGAATGGGTTCGCCACCATAGGTCCATGTTTGAGAGGTTCTTGGCTGTCCTTAGGTACACCAATGGGTAGTGGTCGGTTATGATTGTAAATTCATTCCCAGCAACAATATGATCAATGCAGGATTATGCATCTATAATTGCAAGTGTGTCCTAGTTGCTAGTTTCATAATTTATACCAGAGTGGGTGAATTTCCTGCTGTTAAATGCTGGAGGTCTTGCATTTTTTGATGTGTCTCATTGTCCTACACAAGCACCTACCTGTGACTCTGGGTCATAGATCATGAGGTATATCTTTTATCCTAATGTGTGTTTGATTGGTCACATGACCTAGAGCTATTTAACAATCGGCTTCAGATTCTTTGTACATTGATTATGTGGGGGTGTCCAGAAAAACGCCTCATTTCCACGAAGATGCGTCAAGGGTCAAGTGTTAGAGGCGATATGTGGTAGAAATTGGCTAATTTAGTATACTAATCCTAGGAACTCCTAAAGTTGCTTCATATTGTTAAGTGTTTCCAGCTCCTCAATACACCAGACCATTTCACAAGATGCTCTAAGCCTCATGTCAATGATGAGGTGGCCTATTACGTTTAATTCTTTAGCAAAGAAATAATTCTTCTTTCTACTTGCAATGAACTCCGTATTTTCCAACCTGTCGCTGACCTCTTTAGTGTATTTTAAGTGGTCGGACTCTGTATCCTATAATATGAGTCTATAGTCAATATCCACGTCTACAAAATCTCCTAGATAGTCAGTGTCTAGATCAGACATGATCCTTATGAATGTCCCAGGTGTATTCATGTCCCCTTGAAACATAACTTTGCTGACAAAGCCTCTGTAGGCTTGGTTGAAACTTTTATATTTGACTTCATCAGAGTGAATCCTGGTCTGAAAATACGCATCGCTTAGGTCAATCTTGCTTCTGTATCGCTCTCTTCCTGATGGATTGAGTAGACTCCTTTGGTATGGAATAGGTTCATTATCCTTTTGAGTAAATTGATTTCATGCTGTAAGTTCTGCAAGACATCTGATGCTGCCATCACTCTTCACTTGGACCAACATAAATATAGGTGCTTCTATTGAGACTTCGGTTCTTTTAATGACTACTTCCCCCAATTTCTAGTCCAACCTTGCTCGGAGTCAAATCTAGAACTTCTCGGGTACTGAGTAAGTTGTCATCATCTTCAATACCCAGGATCCTTCAATCTGATATCGTGCTTGATCTTGCTTAAAGGTGGTTAGCTTTCAGGAATCAGCTCCGGCAATACCTTCTGGTATTGATCCAGTATCTCTTGTGTACCTGTTACTGCTGCTCATATTCTGGAACTTGTTGGTGTGCAATTGACACATATCTTCTGGTTAGGAAAGCAAATTGTTAACTTTCCAGCTTCGACTGTGGCCTCTTTATGCCATAGGAATAGCATTCCAATCAAGGGATTGTACTTGGCTAAGTTCCCCACCATCATTCTAATGCCAGTTATCTTCATCTTCCAAGTTGCTATGCTAAAGTGGCATTCTTTCGGAGATCCAGATCATGACCCTATTATTTCTATAGAAATGGTTGCAGGAGATGCCATTTCGGTACATGGGATTCAATGTGTAGTGACAAAGTTTGTGCTCTAATGATCTGTTCCTATAGTTCCTTTATCAAATAGGACTATTGCTTGTTTCCCATGAATCAGGATCGTTCCTTCCAATACTGTGTGACCTTTATTACCCTTTGGTACCGTATTCTGGGCTGATGAATTTTCTTTGACTTATAGGGCATTGATGTGTACTTCATCTTCGCTGCTGGCTTCTTCAACTCGATTTCTATGAGGTTTCCGTCTTAGGTGTCTTTCCTTTGCCATTATGGCTTTCTTAGGTCATACCTTTGCCAAGTGTTCTGAACCACCACAGGTAAAGCACACCCCTGTGTCGCTTTAAGTCTTTCTTTTGCTTAATTCCATTTTCTTCCATTCTGGTTTGTTGTCTTCCTTGTATCGATCCTTCTACTTATCCTTTCCATAGCCTTTAGGATCGTCCAGGATTAGATCATACTCTGCCTAGGCTATTGTGGTATAGATTGATTTACTAGAATCGTACCCTGGTTCCCATCTAGCCTTAGGCTAATCTGCATACATTGTCAGAACCTTTGGATAAATGGATATTCGGAAATGGTGCCCTAAGGTGATTGTGATCGGTACATCATAGGGTCTGTAGCTACATTGGTGATTTGATGCCTATTCCCATTTTTGACTAGCTCAATCTCATAGAATCATTTGTAAAGTTCATCCTTCTCCCTGGATGACTGTAATTGTTGTCCTAACCAATTGATAAGCTGATCTCTGGTCAGGTCATCCCCATATTTTTCTGCTCTCTCTAACGATACTTCCTGAGCTATCCCTTACGTGTACAGTGTCCAATAGTTTGCTGCTCCGTCTGTATTGTTGTTGACTCTATGTAGTCCTAGGTATACCTGAACTGACTAGTACCAATGATTGAAAGCAACAAGCTAAAGGCCTTCTCCTTGATCATTGAACTTCTTTAGTGTAGGAACCTTAAGGCCCAGCTACGCTGTAGTTGCTGGTAATGCTTCTCTATCCATAGGGGCATTAGTGGGTCCTGGATTCGATATGTTATTGGAATCACTACAGCTAGCACAGCTCTCTTCACTGTCCGAGCTCCTTGGATTGTCCTTGGGTTCTGTGGCTTGCTTCCCCTTCAATGCTCTCGGTGATCTATAGAACTCTCTAAGAGTTATCAATTCTGTTTGGCTAGTTCTTTTGGCGATTCTGCTAGCAATTGGTTTACATGCCCTTGTGATAACCCTCTTTGTGCTTCATCTGTTTTGAAACTAGATGCAGTTGATTGTTTACCTTTGGTGCTCCCACTGCCAATCTTTTAGGTAACTTCCCGTTGCAGGATTTGCTTAAGTGACCTCGTCTGCAGTCGCTTGTTACTTATCCTGGGTAACTTCTTGCAAGCTATAGGTTTACTAACCTGAGCCAGCTTTTTTCAACACTACTGGTTGAAGTTATAAAAATTGTAAAGGCTCCCAAGGGGTATCAGGCAGTAAGATGAATGGGTCTCTGGAAGGTTTAACGATAGTAACTCAGATCTTGCCCTGTGGGGACTTAAAGTGCGTATTAGTACCAGAGATCTCGCTAAGTGGTTAATCCGCTATCGTTTGCTCTATTGCCAGACGGCTTGGTTCTAGAGGTAGTTGCAATAGTTTCGTGCGAAGTGAAATCAAATAACTGCCCAACCAAGTATATTCCTAACTCTGTTTGTCGAAGTCTGCCCTGTCTAAGCTCTAGAATGGCAGTCTCAAATACATGATCTTGCTTTTCCACTGCTCTTCATATCCTTATATTTGATCTTCAATCAACGGATATAACCAAGCGCCTCCTGTAAAGTCCTCCTATAAAGCAAATGCCTCATGCACCTAAACGCAAACAAAATATGTATCAATCTGATACAGGAAACCAAAGATAAAATATATCGGGTATCAGCCTGGTACATGAAATCCTACATAAAATACATTACGTATCAAATGATACTTGAAACCAATTATACAACAAACTAACTCTTTTCTAGCCCTACTAGTTTCTTAGAGTCTTGTCAACCTTTACTATAGTGACCAATACTAGTTACAGCTTTCAGATCACGGTATTGACAATGGCTAACTGTCAATCCAACTTGCACTTATTCCTACTTAGGAGACTCAATAGGCTAAACCCATTTTCGTCAAGGCAAGTACTAAACTCAATCTGATCTACTTTGCCTACTGTCAGCTGTTCTTGTAACTGCATTGCTTCACCTGTGGTGACTCTACTCAGTTGGCTAAATAGGTGCTACTCTTTGATAACCATTGTGCGACTACCTTATACATGGCAAGACTGAACACCTTTGGAGTTTCGTAATATAGCTCAATATTGGTATAGCGCTGGGGCCATCTTTGCTTAAATATTAGAGTTTTTAAAAAAGTTATTTCTGTAGGTTAACCGATCCTGGATAGCATTCCTAAAGCTATTTCATGCTTCCCATAGGGCCTTCCCGAATGACTCCTATCCCTCCAATCAGGATATAAGCCACATAGTCTACCCTTAGTGTACCAGCTGGTGTCTATACTAATAACTTGCACCAGTTTGCGGTTACACACAGGTATAGAATATCTGGCAAAGAGGATCTTGTCTAATGGATGGCAGTTACATATACTAAGTTACAGTGGCTCCTTCGTCCTGACGACCTTGGTACTCTTTTACTAACATTACTAGTTTACTATCGTGATTCAAATTGTGGAACTGTAGGGCTAGAAGGGCGTGTTAGGTTGGCAAAACACCCCTACTTACCTCTATTTAACAATAGTAAAGATTGACCTTGTATGTAATGTTAGTGTAGGGTAATTTGAGATTGCTCTTCACATAAGTGGAGATTATTCAATGGTAGCATGCCTACATCATACTTCAAATCATGCAAAAGTCTCTATAAGGTTATTTAATATGCACAGAAGAAGTTGTGAAATATCTGCATTTATTACACATGCTATGGTAACAATAATTACTGTGGTTAATTTGATATGACAGGCCTTAATGTCCATATAGTGCTTCCATTGTTTTCTGAGACTACTTGGTTACCCTATGTAGGTGGTTACCCAAGCTGACTGTGGCCGAGGGTTATACCCTCTAATGGGTTATGCCAGCAAACTCTGCTTCAGGGTTCTCCAGCCGGAAGGATTGCCATACACTTCTATAGAATAGTGTTATAGTGCAAAGTGAGGCAAAGTGGGTCCTTAAAATAGGTAAATGCAATATTGTAATAGTCAACCAAAATAAGGAAATTTATTGCAAAAAAACTCTGAGAGGTAGCTATTCAGGAGGTGAAGAGGCCAGAGGTTTAATTTTTAATTAAGCCTGGTATAAAAATGTAGTTCAAGTTTGAAAAGTGCAAATTTTGGTGAGAGTGAAATATATGATGGAATGAACATAATAGCAGACTGTAAGATAATGACCAGTGTGAATGAGTAAGATGAATAAATTATATATGCTGAAAAGAAAGTTAAGAACACACTACAGAGTAATATTTATGAACATCAAATTAACAGCTTTTTTAGACGTGATATGCCTACTTTGAACAAGAAACAAAAGCTGAGGCGCAAATTCAGATCCCTGGGTCGTTGTCCCCAAAGGCAACACGGTATCCCAGTTTCTGAAACATGAATCGAACCCAGTGCAGAGAATAATGTGATGCAGGAATTCGACCCCCAAAATCTTTTAACCATTACACGAATAGGAACCGGAAATCTACAGCCTAGGTTGAACTAGTTGAATCAGTGTGGTACTCACACTCCCTGTGAGTCAGGTGGGGAGCCCGCTCTATCAAGGACAACTTTGTGACGAAGAAAATACCGAGAACAGGAGAGACAAAGGCTACAGGCGGAGAAGAGGAAAGGAAATGAAATTGGATGCAGTGAGGATATAGAAAAAGAAGTAGAGGAAAAGTGGGTAATGGTTACCAAGGAAATAAGGAAACAAGTTCTTGAAAAAGGTAAAATTATTTTGTATAATGAAAATTGTTGTAGCTGGAGAAACTAGGGCTTAATAAGCTGATCAATAATAGGCCTTGCAGATATTCGTAAAGTTCAGTAACCAAAAAAGCGTGCTGCTAGCAAAATCCATGATCTTGACTGGTACTTCCAAGTTTTCCAGTATATAAACTGGCAGTTAAAGCATGCAGATATGCAACACAAGACGGCAGCCTAAAATACAGTCACAGGCTGGTGGAGGAGTAAGCACATGGTAGAAAATATTATCCGCTGGGAGCGAAGTTGGGGTAACACAATGACCATTGTATCAAGCCAGTGGAGCAAGCATGCAAAATTACAAATTATGTATTCATGATTAGGGTACTCTGAATAGTGGATGTGAGTATTTAGAAGGGCTTCATAATGGAAGTCAATTACTGGTATTTCTTTTATATTTAATTTTTAAACTAATTGATAATTAAATAATATTATAGATATCTCTGGTAATGGACTTGCAATGACGGTTAAAGACTATAGGACAACACAGACTAGCCTGTCTGATGAAGAGTCCCATGTGTTCTGTGTTCATTAAGCTTTGATCGCAAAGCATACAAAGGGTCGGATGAGCATTACAGCGTCAACTGCAGTGCCTTGGCTTTAGAGTTAGGATTTTGAATAGAAAGAAGACAGCAAGGGGGTATAGATCGAGGGCCATCAGAAGCCTGAAGTCATTTTTTATCGACCGCAGCACTTTCTCCCTCGTTTGCAAGAGCTGGAAGTATGAATGCCTAAATGGCTTGCTTCAGAAAATTGCTGCAAACTCGTTTACCAACAGGTCAGCAACTGCTTATTCCTTGTGCCCATGATGAGCATACATTTTATTCAAATGATGGTGTACACGATCGCTGTATTCACAAGGATAAGCATCTCATATGCAACAAGTTAAGAGGACAGAGTCTGATGGTATCTGACTTCATTCTTCTAAGCAATTGGCTGGAAATGCTAGCAGCAACTCCTTTGCCTTAGTTCCACGAGATCGCGATATTGAACCAATTCCTGGACTTTCCATCAATCCTCAGCAAGCAACAGAATATATTAAAGTTGGGAATGGGTCATAGTGGAAAGAAGCGAACCTAATAGACCAGGTTCTAAATATTTCGATCCCAATCTTTGAAGCAACATTCCCTAATTCCCTGGCATTATTCCTTTTCGACCATGCAACATCTCTTACCGCGGATGCATCAGATGCACTTCGTAAATCACTGCTGAAGATGGATCCTGCCGGAAAAAAAGCACATCTATGTAATGGCTGGTTTTATAAATCCAATGAGTTACTTTATATACTTAGAAAATGAGTTTTGATTTGAATAATTTATATATTCTACAAAAGTGGAGAGGTATGACAAAGGGGTATAAGCGAGTCTTGCAGGAACCTGGTATATGGCCAGAAAATGGATTAAGACATGACTGTAGCAGCAGGTAGAAGAAGGAAGATAGAAGTCATATAGGCAACTCTTTCTGTGATAGATGGTAACATTCTATCAAGCCAGACTTTTGTGAACCAAAGTCAGGCCTTCAAGAGGAAATTGAGAAGCGAGCTCATCGCTGTATGTTTTTTCCCTAAGTCCATTGTGAGGTAAATTGGATTGAGTACAGATGGGGAAGAGCCAAGTGGTTTCGCAGGAAAAATTGTCAATATAATTGACCTTCATTGGTTAAGATGGTTCCAAAGTTTTTCAAGGAAATTCCTTCTATTTTACTTCTCAAATACTTGTTAGAAAATGACTCGTATTCTTGAAGCCTACTATGCTGGATTAAAGTATGGTACAGCTCCCTTTACGGAGGTTGTATACAAAAGTCATCGTCTTGTATTATTAGCACAAGGATCTTATTTGAAAATCTTTCTTCTCTATATATATTAACTTTCCTCAATTAATTTCAACTTGATTTACCTGTGCCACTCTGCTATTGATTGGCTCAATAGTGGTTGAATTTTTCCTTATTTTACTAAGGTTCTTTTGGCAATTCTGGGTATAACTTCCTTGGTTGCCATGTGATACCTGTTTCACATGAGGACCCTCTATTATGCACTTTGCACTGTACTAGGCTTGCCTGTATTAACCTCCCTAACTAAGTACCTATGTACATTTCCGCACTTTAAATACTTATGGTTGTCAGGTTACTTATAGGTTTATTTATTCTGTTACATCAATGTGTCCTCACGCCACACCGGGCTATGCAGAGGTTTGGTAAACTCTAGCAAATGATTGAGGGGTTATTACAATAATCCATACTCAACCACAGGGGGGTGCTCTTACCAGCTCACAATTCCGAAACCTTACCTTCTTAGATAACATGCTTTTGATTGCCAACCCTACAGATTGTTAATCTGAACCTACATTGTCCCCTTTGTGATGCCATATAGGCCCTCTTGGACTGATTTTGTAATCTATACTCAACTTGCAGGAATATACTGGCGGACCTAAGCGATTCACTTCTACCTGTCCGTGCTGTATTTATTATGTTTTCTCTTTGATTTGACAACATGACTTGCAATTTAGGACCTTTCCTTAGGGAGTCTGTCCCTTTTCCGTGTTGTTAGCTCATGAAGTATTACCCTCCCCCTGACTTGCTCGTCAATGTTTCATTCACTATCACTCTCTCAATACTCTTTTAACGGCAACCTGAACCACTCGAGTATAGGGCAAAAATGATTAACATAACATGTTTGCTCTGATTAAATATTTTTGGATTGCAGACTCCTCCTGCTCCGGATATCACCCTCTTGTAGGGTTTGGTTTGATCACTAACTGAATACCTACACCTCCCTCGTAGCTCAAGATACTACCCACAAGCAGCTCTGATTCAGGCTGAAGCCGTGGTGGCTTGTTGAAAAAATAAAACTCTCTTTGTCTTTATACAGAGACGTGAGGATATTGTGCATATCCCCTGCAAACCACTATCAGCAAATGCTCATGCCTCCCGCCTTGCATAAATCACGGCTATTACTAACCCCCTGGCATCAAACTGGAATTTATGTTGTGCCTCCCACAAGTTAAATTCTTGATTAGTACCTGGCCTAGTTGCTAGTATGCGGCGGCTCTATCACTGTCCTTTCTTTCACAACGCCTTGCGACTTGTAGCAGTTAATACCTCCCTGCAGCATGCTTTTCTCCTCACCAAAGACCCTTAATCCTCGAAGTCTATCCTCTGCACTTTTAGATATATCCTACCGCTGCAGAAACAGGAAGTCCTCCTCGCCCTGCCCAAGACCTCCAAGACCTGCGCTCCTGACCCTGACGTGATCCCATCTAGTTTCAGGCAAAAGCTAACTTGTATCAACCCTTCGTTCCTCATACCCCTCCTTGATCTATCTGTAACCTCTTGTTTTCAACCTCTCTCCCGCAACACGGCCACTAGGATTGTCCTATCCATGTCTGGCAAGTCTTATTATAACTTTTGCTCCTCCTTCTGAGTCCTTGTCCTTCTTGAAACGCCCGGCCAGATTCTGGTTAGAACAATGAAAATCCGCCTATCCTTCATCTATTACAAAGTTTGTATCAACCAGCTGACCTCATGCATCTCGCTTCCTGGTTGTAATACTGCTACATATCGGTTAGTATAGCTTACTCAATCTCACCCGAGCCAGGGGCTTCAAGGGGCCCTGGCCTAGACCGGTATCATGGAAATGTAAAAGTAACATGGACACTACAGGTACCTTAAATATGAAAGTACCTAGGTAGCTAGCTGGGTAGCACAACACAGTACTAGGATAAGACAGGGTACCTGTGATCCCACCTTAGGTAGGGTAACCCAGTTACATAGAGTAACCCTGAATGAGAGTTTGGTAGAGTAATTTAGCTTAGCAGGATTACTGGCCACCAAATTAGGCAGGTTAACCCACTACCGCAGTTAGATTAGATAACAGGCAAGGCTGGGTAACTAGAATAACCTATGGAAGTTAGGAAGCAGGCTAGTAACCAATGAGATTGCTATAATTGTGTCACTAGTTGTTTCATGATGGTGGAATTGTGAGTAAACAAGAGAGTAGTTACCAGGGTGTAATCTGTAATATAGATATACATTAAGGCACTGTTTGGCGGGAAAGGAAGGCGTGGCCTACGTTCAGTATCCATCTTGAAGGGTGTAGAGGAATGGTCGTTGAAGATTCATTAAACAGGCCTTGCCAACTCCACCGTTCATGACCAGCTATTATTTTCTCTATTCAACTAGTGTAACGCAAGACAGGTTCTCAGAAAATTCTGTCCGTTCAACTACCACAATGTAACCTGAACAACAGACGAACCAGAATAGCAAGCCCAGCTGCATTTGATGAGGCTTGTTATGAAGGATTTTGCTAGCAGCAGGTAAGTGACACAGTGGAAGTTCAAAGCAGTATCCTTGTCTAACACGCTTGAGATACAGTCAAGTAAGCCTCTAAATACCAGTTGATCCATACCTACTGCCATATCTGGAACAAGCTAATCTCCAATTGAATTAGTCCAAACTTACAAAATCCCCTCATCCTTTACTGAAAGAACCTCCAAACCCAAAAGACTGAGTTCAAGTCTTATTGACTGGTTACCCGATATGACTCCCACTTGGCTCCAGGAGCTTCTGCAAGCAATTCAAGGAGGGAAAAGGTCCGACAATGGCTTCAAAATTGATTTGTGGGATGGGATTGCTGCGAAGTTCAAAGGAGGACCAATGTGGAGAATATGGTTATGGGGGAGAAGTCGCAAGGGAAACTGGAAATGTTAAAAAGGAAATGGAAGGTCACGACAAGGTTGAAGGAGATGAGGGGTCTGGATTTGATACTTTGACTGGTGCTGTTACAGCACCAGATGTGGTCTGGGATATGGAGATCAAAAAAAAGCCTGCAATTCAGGAATTCAGGGATAAGCGGATTTCCAATGCAGAGTAGTTGGCCCAAATCCTAGCAGGTACCCAGGCTACAGGATACCAGGCAATATACCCTTGGATCCGATCCTCTAACCCGGTTGACTCTGAACTTCTTGGTCAAGAGGATTCTGGTACACATCCTCCTTCAGATTCTCCTGGTCTGACGGAGAGTGCCCTGCAGTATTAAAAGAGAAAGGGATAGGATGGACAACTAGTTAGACCATTAGGTCAGATTCGGCAATGTTCTGAGACTGCCTCTGAGCGCCATATCCTTGCAGTCGAGACAACAGTCTCAGCTCCACTGCCGAATTCTCCTGTTCTGTCCGCTGTTGACCAGGCCTTCTCCAAGTTCCGTGAAACCTATTGTGGTAGACCTGGATCCTCTGCTGAAGATATCCTTATGGATATGAGCTGTTTGAGAATTCAACTAAAGCAGAAATATTTCTGTCATTAGATGGAGGAGAGGATGAGGAACAGAGGCTTAGAAGGCAAAATTCACGCCATCAAGGCTAACCAATTGATTGTAATTCGTCTTAGATTTTAGTATTCTGGTATTGTACATAGTCAATCCACATCTGTGTTGCCCTTCTGTCCCTTTCCATATCTATATCCCTCATGTCCTGTGCTTGGCCAATGTCCCTCCCCCCTTCCTGCTCAGAAACCCCACTCATATCATTATTTCCTTAACCATTTCCTAGGAAAACATCCTCCTGCTTTTAAAACTCATCTTCGGCGCCCTTGACACGATCGCGAATAAAGTTATAAAGGGCACAAACCCCTAATACCAACTGTTCATGTGATTCCAAATGAAGGTCAGGTGGTATTAGGGAATTTGAAAATGTCTGCGTACCACGCTGAAGATCTGTTCAATTACATTACGTAATTGAGCATGGCGTAGATTGAAAAGTTCCTCCTTTGGCTTAGGGCGTAGTGGTGCTAGAGCTTGTTCACCTAGGTAGTATCGCACTGTCCAATAAGGTGTTAAAACGCCAGTACAAGGTCCATATCCAGCATCCGCCAAATATGCTGTTCCCGCATGTGTTGTAAAGCTATTTAGATCCACATTTTCTAAAACACGGGCATCATTTGCAGACCCTTCCCAGCCATGATAAATATAGAACAAGTATATATCCATACTACATCCAGCAAGAACATTTTGTGAAATAGTTCCCTTCCGGTTAGGATATGGTCCTTGTACAAGGGGAGGTACATGGGCCAATACATGAGTCCCATCAATTGCTCCACGAATATCGCTAAAGTAGGACATCTTTTCGCAATCGTTCCGAATACGAGCAGGTGTATTATTTGGTGGAAGGCATACAAATGCTTCATATAAGGGCAAAAGTGCCCTTAAGACTCGATGGAATTGACTATTCAATGATTAGAATAAATTCAGTCTAGTTGGAGGTATTAAACTATAGTTTCGAAACAAATAATATATCTCACCAACAAATTGTATCTCGACTATGTTGGAAATGCTCCAGGGACTTTCGGTTTGAAGCTCCATGTCCAATCATCCTGAGGAATATCACAAGTTGCTCCTCAACTCCTAATCCCCTTGTTGGTTCAAGAAGTCCATGTTCGACAACCTAGTCAAGTAGGTCCAACAATATTGTAATCGGTATTCGAATCAGATCCATAGTGCGGCGTGGATATCCTGACAGAATCTCTTCTGTATAAGGCTTACCAATACGAATAGAGGTATGAACAGGAAGTTTTGAGAGGTAGAGACAGCTATAAACGGCAGCACTAATTGCAATCTGCCTGCGTCTCTGGATAAATGCTGCATGGTAGGAATTCTGATTGATATTGGTAGCCATTGTGACGTTGATTGGATGTTCTGTCAATGTACTCTAAGTTCGTATTTTATATATTATATTACATCTACAGACTATATTTTAATACTATTTATTGGCCTATTATTTGTGTTATGAATTTTTAATGGACAAGCTTCTCTGATAAGAAATGGAACGGTTGCCAGGTTTTAAGTTTGCAGAACGCTATTGCGGTCCTTCCTTATCGATATAGAGGCCAACAGTCATTTGTATGGGGGCATTGAACAAAATGGTTATTGCCCAACAGGCTCTAAACTAATTTTCATAATACGGGCCATGATGGAATCAAGTTACCCTAGCTTCTGGTTCACATATTGGACCGTGAACAAAACTTACCCTGCCCTCAATGTTACACAAAATGCAATGATATATTTCAAAGCCACAATGGCTCAAGTTATCGCGTGTTGGTAAACCGGCATTGAGATAGGTTGCAGAGTGTGATTGTTGCTAAATGGCTCACAAAGGTGTCAAGAAGGAGGTTGTCATATAACCACGTATTAGTCAACACTGTCCAGGGGTGAAATGTTGTAGCTGGCTATATAATGAGGTACTCGACAGCCGACTCAGGCATGTCGTCAGTTTTGACACCTGAAAGCATCAAGGAGTTGCTCTAAGTACCTAGAATCCCTTTGGGAGGTGTGTGAGCCCCTCAGGCAGGTAATATAGGAGACCTGAATAAACGGAGGTTTGACTGGATAATCCTATACTATAGATCACCAGATAGCCTTAGAACTATACCATTTATGAGAGATGTTACATGAATCTTTGGGCATTTCATCTTATCATATTTCTGGTTGTTAACGAACCATTTCCCAGCGGTAGTGCACCTTTAGCTAACAGTATAGTGGCCCCCACTAGGGGAGCTAACTAGTTAGAGGAATAGCTGCTGATTGGCTGTGTAGACCAGGTTGACTCAAACGATTGCAGAGATACTATTGCCACTGCAGCACATGAGTCTTAACTGTGATAATCATTCCTATGTCAGTGGGCAGTAGGCAAAGAATAAGACTTCGATTTGAAAGGTCTTTTTCTCCTGAAGACATAAATGAGACGCATTGCAGAAAACTAATATAATTTATGTAGTCAAGTTATCGAAGGGATCTGCACAGTTCCAAAGCTGTTCCTGGGAGAGTCCGTTGTTGATACACCATGAGTGTAGAAGGTTGCTCAAATATGCTTTTAGTAAGAATAGTTGTCGATGACATTTTAACTCGATATAAACAAACACGATCCGAACTCTACTCTGAAAAAGATAAAACTAACCTCTTATTTTGCACTTGAATTAAGAGACGCTTTGAATTGATGATATTAAGTTCTATCTTTTGTTTCAATCATCTATATCTTTAACTTCAGGAAACTTTAATTTGATTCCTTAGTGTGGTCACAAGCTTAGGATCCATCTTCTAACAGGTTTCTCGCATTACAATATACCATTAAGCTCCTCTCTTAACCTATTCTTGAAAATTGTTACTGCACGAGACCCCTTTATGTACGTTTACGTATACAGGTATCCTAGTCTTGAACTAGGAACCCACAATATCAAGTTATTTGTCCGACATGGCTCGTATGCACTAGCAACAAAGTAGGACCCTATCTGGAGGTACTCTTATGGACTAAAATATTTATGCAAACGTCAGAAGCTTGTTGTGAGAACTACTAGCTAAGTAAAGGGAAGCAGTACCTCTCGAGGTGCCTAAAGAATGAAGAGGATGAGGGTATTCAATCCTCTACCACTCATGAAATCCATCACGCAAAACTCCTATATGGTAGTACCTGAGTAAGTCCTTGAATGGGTTCCTATGGAACATTTTATTAAAAATGTAGTTGACCAATACATTGTACATATTGTAGGACGAAGGTTTGTCGAAGGACAGTCCCAATCTGAATCCTTTGTCAAAGATCAGAAAGTTCGATTTCCAGTAATCATGGTCACCATAGCTAGAGACTGGATACGAAAGCTACAGAACCCATACCGCAGGCAGGCCATACCAGGGTAAGCCTTATAGGCCCACTTAGAGGCTCTTGTGTGGGCTGTGAAGACAAGATTTAGTATCAGCTCTGAAAATAATGTGATCATGAAGCAAGCTCAGCCTCTTACATTGGTCCGCAGCAGACCCTTCTGCTATGAACCTCATTTTACAAACATCATAGTTGATGTAGATAGGTAATGTAACCCGTGTTGGTTACAATTGTTACGGCTGACAAGGTTAACTGACACTAGATGGACTAGTAAGAGATTATTTCGTTTTATGATTGGTTTCAAGTATCGTTTGATACTTAGTTTGTTTTATGGTGTGTTGCATGTATCAGGCTGATACCCGCTATGTTTTATGTTTTGTTTTGTATATCAGGATGATACATATTTTGTTTGCAGTACCATTTAGGTGCATGAGGCATTTGTTTGATGGAGGACTTTACAAGTGGAGATTGGTTATATCCGTTGCTTGGAAATCAAATGGAAGAAGATGGAAAGCATTGGAAAAGCGAGATCATGTATTTAAAGACTGCCCCTCTGGAGCTTGAACAGGGCAGACTTCAACAGACAGAGTTTTTCTCTAGACTTGGTTGAGTAGTTAGTACTTTTCTGTTCACACTAAACCACAGCAAGTAAGTCTAGCACTTAGCAAGGGTGACGATATAGTAATCGCCAGCTGTTTAACATCTTATCAAGATCTCAGGTAGTACGACTGACTTGAATTCGCGACAGTTTGGGATCTGAGTTACTATCGTTATACCTTACAGAGACGCATTCCTCTTGGTGCCTGATACACCCCAGGAGGCTTTAAATTTTTTTAACTTCAATAAGTAGTTGAGTTAGAAGGAGGCATAGGTTAGGAAACCTAAGGCTTACAAGCGGTTATCCAGAATAGGTCTCGAGAGACTACAGACGAGGTCAGGTAAGCAGATCTTGCGGCAGGTAGTTACCAAAAAGAAAACCAGTCAGAGCACCAAAGGTGAATAATCAACTGCATCCAGTTTCAAAGTAGATAAAGAAGGAAGACAGTTATGACTAGTCCAAGTAAACCAATTTCTAGCGCAATAAGCGAAAGAACTAGCCCAAGAAAAATCGGAACTCCATCCGAGTTCCCCAGTACGCGAAAGGGATTGAAGGGAAAGCAACCAGCATCACAAAAGGATCATCCAAGCTGCGCAGACAGCTAAGAGAGCTCTGACATCACCAGTGATTACGACGAAATGTCAAATCTATAACCTAGTAATGCGCCAGTCGTCAGAGAACCATCACCAGCAACTACAGCAATGCTTAGCGTCAGGGTTCTTACACCAAAAATGTTCAGTGGTGAGGGAGAAGACTATGAACTAGAAGCGTTCGATCATTGGTACCAGTCAGTCCAGTTATACCTAAGTCTACATAGAGTCAACTCCAAAACAGACGGAGTGGGAAACTATTGGATACTGTACACAGAATGGAGAGCTTAAGAAGCAGCTCTCCAGGTGGCAGAAAACTATGGTGACGACAGAACCAGAAATCAGCTTATAGATTGGTTAAGAGAACGATTCCAGTCATCCAGACATATGGATGACCTATGCAAAGGATTCCACAAGATAGAGCAAGTCAAGAATGGGAAAAATCAGCGCATCACAAAGGTGCCTATACACCTCGTGATGTACTGATCACGACTACCAGAATACACCATTTCTGAATATGCCTTCATCCAAAGGTTTTTCCAATGTTTGCACATAAGTCTAAGTCGAGATGTCTAAACATGGTATGATTCTAGCGAAACAAGCCAGACCAACATAGCCTTAGTAGAGAGAGTACATGAAATCCTCCATGATACAGGCGCCTATGGAAAGGATAAGCAGAAAGATCGATACAGGGAAGACAACTCCAAGGCGGACTACAAACCTGAATGGAAGAAAATGGAATCAAGCAAAACAAAGACCCCATGAGAAAAGGGAGCATGCTGTACCTGCGGAGGTATAGTACATAAGGCAAAGGATTGTCCCAACAAAAGCGACAAAAGCAAAGGAAGGACATCAATGAAGGGAAGGTCATCGTAGCGAGTTGAAGAGGCCAGCAGCCAAGACGAAGTATATGTCAACGCCCTAGAAGTCGAGACCAATGCATCAGCACAGAACTCGCTACTCAATGGTGATATGAGCCATATGATATTGGAAGGAACGATCCTAATTAACGGCAAACAAGGGAGAGTCCTATTTGATACAGCAACAATAGGAACAGACCTATTGAGTGCAACCTTTGTCACTACACATGGAATCCCATGTGCGGAAATAGCATCTCCTGCAACCATTCATATGGCCATGAAAGAGTCACGATCTGAATCTCAGAACGAATGTAAGGTCAGCATAGCAATTGGGAAGATGAAGACTACAGGAAATAGAATGATAGTAGGAAACTTAGCAAAGTATGATGCTTTAATTGGAATGCCATTCCTATCGCGAAACAAAGCCTCGGTCGCATGTGGAAAGCAGAGAATTCATTTTTCTGACCATAAGATAAGTGTCAATTGCACACCAACAAGTAAATGAATTGGAGCAGCTGTGACAAGCAAAGAAGAGATAATGGATCAATACCCGAAGGTATTTCCAGATCTGATTCCAGAAAGGTTACCACCATTAAGGAAGATCAACCACAGAATCTAATTGAAGGATCCATAGAATCTGAAGACGATGCCAACATACTCTTTACCAGAAACTACGAGATTCGACTCAAGGCATGGTTGGACCAGAATCAGTGATAAGCAGTCATCGAAAGAGTAGCAGTGCCAGGTGCAGCACTGATGTTTGTGTCAGTCAAAGGGAAGATTGATGGCAGGATAAGATGTCTAGCAGAACTTACGGCGAGAAATGACATTACTTTGAAGGATGATGAACCTATTCTGAACCAAAAGAGATTACTAAATGCATTAGGAAGGGCTTGATACAGAGGCAAGATGGACCTAAGCGATGCCTACTTCCAAACCAGGGTTGACCCTGACAATATCAAATATAAAAGTTTCAAAACACCCTTCGCAGGTTTCGTCAGTAAAGTTATATTACAAGGAGAGAGGAATGCAGCAGGAACATTCATGAGGATCATGTCTGATCTACTCTCAGAATACCTAGGAGAGTTTGTTAGGGTTTATATCAACGATATATACATATTCTCCGATACAGAGTCCGACCACTTGAAACACATTAAAGCGGTCTGTGAAAGGTTTGAAAAATTTGGAGTTCTTTGTGAGCAGAAAGAAGTCGGACGTCTTTGCAAAAGAAATACAAGTATTAGGCGACGTCTTCGATGACTAGGGGCTTAGAGCATCCCCTGTAAAGATCACGATGATTGAGGAGTGGGAAACACTGAAGAATATGAAGGAACTCCAGGAGTTTCTAATATTGGTAAACTACATTAGTCAATTCCTACCACATATCGCCACAATAACAGCATCCTTGACAGATCTTACCAGAAATGAGGAGTTTGTCTGGACACCAACACATGATCAATGCATTGAGAATGTGTACGAGATCACCAAACCGAATCAGGTCATGAGACCTATTAACCACACCACAGGACAAAAGATTTGGCTTCTTACGGATGCCTCTGACTCAGGGGTTGGAGCTTGAGGAGGACAAGGAGACACACCTGAAACGGGGAGACCTGTGGCCTTGCACAGAAGGAAATTCACCCACTCACCAATGCATTACGGAACTACTGCTAAGGAGGCACTTGCAATTATTGATGCCTTAACCTCATTTGATCATATTCTTGCAGGGAATGAATTTACGATTATGGCCGACCAGCAACCATTGGTGTACCTGAAAACAGCCAAGAACCACTCACACAAGCAGCTGAGGTGGCGAACCCATTTGGGAAAATACGAGGCAAAGATATGTTATAGGCATGGGATTGGAAACTATTTTGCAGACACCCTTTCCCAACTTATGAGCAATTTGATCCAGAACTAAACTACGCTACAGACCCAACGAACGAAGAAGATTCTAACCCTCACAACATACCTTTTACATCCTCAAATATATCGTGCTTTGCACCACTTCCTGTTGAAGAACCACTTTCATTCCACAACTCTGATTGCCCTATCAGGGCAGTAAACGATGGGGGAGACATAGTCACCGTAGAGGTCAGCGATGACGAGAGAGATCATGCCGCCATGCACTGGAGCGAATGCTATGATCGTCAGTGAACCATCCACGAGGACGAGTAGCTCAAAGACCAGATAGATCTGCCTGAGCTAGTCTCTATCTACAAAGAGAGGAATAGAATCTTGCTATCTCCAAGGCTGGCACTGGACCTGGATGCTATCAGGAAACGTTCGAACGAACAAGTAGGAGACCTGAGTTCGGAATATCAGGACTAGGAGAGTCCTTACCAACAACCATCAGAGGAGCCCAAGAGGCCCCTCTACTCCAATGCGGCACTCGGCCAACCAAGGCTTATACCAGTCATCGTGCCACCTACCCTTCCTCACTACCAGTATACACTCAACGAGCTTTATGTAAACAAGGAGGAGGAAATACCACCCCTGGAGCGACTAGAGGATGAACGGGATACGGCAGTAGTAGTGGGAGAAATGAGCAGCCAAAGGAGAATGCAGATGGTGGAAACCTACAGGAACGATGACCTGTACAAGCAACCCTCCAACGCTAGCAACACAGAGAGAGGTGGCAAGCTATACCACTTTAGGATAGGCAATTGACTGATGTATGCAACGATCAGGGGAGGTCAAGATTACCCATACATACCTAAGGGACATGCAGTGAATGGGATGACACTTAGGGACATAATAATTGATGTGATACACAATAGAGGACAGCACAGCCCAGATAGGAACCTACGCTATACTACAGAATACTTATTCTGGCTGTAGAGGAGGAAGGATTATCAAGACTATTTTTGCCAATGCGATTTATGCCAAAGTATTAAGGAACGCAACAAGCTACCTGAAGGAGAGGTACAGTCTATGCCAGTACACTAAGCAATATTCACCTCCTAGGCTATCGACTTTGCAGGACCTTTCAACTAGTCTGGAAACAACAAGTAGAACACTGAACTAGTATTTTTGGATAGGGCAGTTGGATTCACTAGGTTTATTCCTACACACTCAAGCAGTCAAGCAATTGTGACCCACACCCTCCTCTGGCATCATATTTTCACTCCAAATAGAGTGCCTAATTTGATTTTTCAGCGATGCTGACCGACGTTTTACATCACGATCCTAAGCCCAACACATGAAGTCCTTAGGTATCAAACATATTAAGGCAGTACCATGACACCACGAAACCAAAGGGCCGGTTGAGAGAAAGATTAAAGAACTTAAGACCGCCTTAAGGAAAGTTGTTAAGAAGGGCCATAACTACTGGTTACTTGCGTTTCCCGAGTTAGCAGCCTACGAGAATGCAGGACATTCTGAAGTACTGTACTTGTCACCATACAAAGCAGTGTATGCATGAGATTACCATATGCTGTGGACTATCAGAGTCAGAAACACCCAGGTGCCGGCCTCCGATCACTTCCTGCACAGACACCATGAATTGTGAAAGGAGACCTAGCAATCTGTCAACATGGCAAGACAAAGGAGTACCAAGATGGCAGCAAGAAGAAGGACCACCCGCAAACCCATTGATGTGGGCCAACGATTTTTAGTCTTGGGAGAGCTGTTCGCTACTGAATCTGGTAGAAGCAAGAAACTGGAACCCAGAAGGCGAGGACCCTTCGACGTTTTGCAATGCGATTCCTACACACAGAACTATACAGTCAAGATGGGCGCTAGGATTATCTGACGCAAGGAAGAAGTATTTCACTGCTGTACAGTAGAGAGGTTCATGGAGAACATCTGATAATAGGTTCCCTGGCAGGGCCTATGCGAAACAAGCACCCATCCTGGTTGAAGAGGTACCGGAGTAGGAAGTTGAACTAGTGTTGGATCACCGCCAGCACTATAGACGGGACCAGTTCCTGATTAAGTGGAAAAGTTATGCAGATTCAGAGAACAGTGGGTAGCCTGTCGAAGGATTAGAGAATGCTATGAAACTTCTCAAGGAATGGTGGACAGACAATTGTCCAGGCGACCAATTCCTTATCATTACAGGTTATATCGAGATCGAAATAACACCAAAGACACCAGTGTAAGGGGAGTTTGCTGAGGAAGGAAATGTGGAAGATGGATTTTGGAAACCCTACTGGGAGAGCGACTAGAAGGACTATGGAGTCTCAGATGATGGCGAGGTTATCAGAACTTGGTTTTGAATAGAATTTTGATGTCAGAGATTTTCTTTTTTTATTTTTGAGTTTGGAAACAGTTGTTTTATATCTGGGGTGTAACCCGTATTGGTTACTATTGTTATGGCTGACAAGGGTAACGGACACTAGCAAGGCTAGTAGGGCATTAGTTTATTTTATCATTGGTTTCAAGTATCGTTGGTTACTTAGTTTGTTTTATGTTGGGTTTGATGTATCAGGCTGATACCTAATATGTTTTATGTTTTGTGTTGTGTATCAGGATGATACATATGGTGTTTGCAGTACCGTTTAGGTGAATGAGGGCTTGGTTTGGTTGGTGGACTTTACAAGCAGAGCTTGGTTATGTCTGTTGATTGAAAATAAAATGGAAGAAGATGGAAAGCTTTGGAAAAGCGAGATGATGTATTTAAAGACTGCCCCTCTAGAGCTTAGACAGGTCAGACTTAGAGTGACGGAGTTTTTCAATATATTTGGTTGAGTATTTACTTCCTTTCAGTTAGCACGAAACTATAGCTAGTAAGTCTAGGACTTAGCTAGGCTGGAGATATTGCAACCAATGGCTGTTAAACAACTTATCGAGAACTCCGGTTGTACTACTCACTTGAATTCCAGACACTTTTGGATCTGAGTTACTATCATTATACCTTACCGAGACGCATTCCGCTTGGTGCTTGATACACCCAGGGAGTGGTTACAGCCAGCTGCATTTCACTCTAGCTACTGGTGAAGTCTTAGAATATAGAAGTACTTCTAGTTTATCAGGGGTTTCGCTGTTAGCTCTGTAGGTCAAATCACACCTAGCAAGCTCATCAGCAAGCCTGTCTTGTACTTTATAGAGATGAACAGGACTTGCTACAATAACAAAGAAGACAAAACCTGCACAAGCTATATCATCAGTAGTCGCTACTACCCTGCAGGAAGTGCCAGTAATGGCAATGATAGTTTTGGTCGATTAACGACCAGTTGCAGGGGGAGAGGCAACTACCACGCCTGCCACACTACAAAACCTCTACCACTTGCCTATCAATAAGAAGCTGCAGCACCCTAGAAATCACTTAGAACTACAGGAGACCATTGGATTCGGAGGTAACAGTTCAGTCACCAAAAGCTTATATTTGCCCTGCTGGTAGGATAGAGGGAGGACCAGCGAGGCATTTGTTCCACCAAGAGGCTCCATGTACAAAGGGCCCTGGTGAATCTCCAAAACCTTAACTGTCGGGTCTGTAGTAAATTGAATTACTGTGGTTTCTCTGGTTCCCAAGCCAATACCATTGTAGGAGCTTGGGCTAGCTTCCTACAATTAGTTCAGTGTGGCGTGGATAAGCTTCTTGACAGAAGGGATCCTCAGCCCTACCTTCTCTGGTTCAACAGTTCTATGCCCCAGACACCAGTAACCCTAATTCAGAACCTAGCTTTAGCTGATTTAATAAACCTCACAGACTGCGTGGTAGCAACACCGGTGTAGGAGGTGCTAATCAACCACCAGTTGGTCAAAATGTGTGTAAATGAGGAGAACCGCAGTATTCAAATTCATCAAGCTGTAGCAACGATGAGTATTCTGCCCTCTCTGATCTAAGCCACTTTCAGGGGCAAAGAAAGTCCCACTGGAATTAGGGTTAAGAGACACTGTATGGTTTGTTGAACCAAGCCTTGACAGCTTACCCACGAAAGTCGAACAAGAAATGTCACACTTGGCAAACGAAACCCGGCAAGTTAGGAAATAACTGGTTCTAGATAGACCTCCTTGACATGCAGCAAGACATCCAGGATACGGATATTAGGTTTCCCTATTATCGACAGTACAAGATGTTGGATATAGATATAATCAGCCTGATCATCCTACTTCTTGAGGGGGCAGTAAAGAAATGGTACAATAGCATCCAGGGGAACATCATCCATAACATTCACAGGGCCCGAGTTACCTTAAATCCAAGCTATTAGTTTCATACTTTGTCAGGTTTTGGGAAGTGCATGCACTGCAGGTTCTGCGGTCAATCAGATCAGGATTTCACTCCCTGCGAAGGGAACAGCAAGGTTATTTAACCCGGAAAGTTGGATTAGTTTTTAAACCAAACTCCTTTAGTAGCCAGCGAGTTGCATTATGACAGGATCACTCTGTGGACAAAGCTCGCATTGATAGGACCGCATATTTGTGTCAGACCTGTGGGCTGCAGACTCCTCACATGGAAAAATATATCGACTACCTGTAACCTTTATGTAAAACGAGCCACCGGTGGGGGATAATGCATCTTTCAATTGTATGCTTGCCAAAATAAAGACATACTACCTATAAGTGGAATGATAAAATGTCCACAGTGCGAAGCGACAGCCGTAGTAGGAGGTACTACTTGTGAACCACATTCCCAAATTACAACAATCGATGGTCAACACCTTTAGGGTTAAGAAGTCCAAGTAAGAGGAAAACCCCTAGAAAACAATCTTCTTACCTGGAATGGGAACCACGGCCAACTAAAACAATGCTTCAATTATAGTGTAACGGGGGCACCCTATAGGAAGATGGATCCTAAGGTTGCGACCGCACCAAAAGACTCTACGCAAACTTCACAGAAGGTAAAGATAAAATAAATGAATCAAATGATAAAACTTAATATCGTTAAGCCAGAGCTTCACTCAATTCAAGTCTTCTCAAGAGGATAATTGGTTATCAGAGTAGAGTGCCGTTCGCGTTTACTTAAGTAGAATTATGAAGCCAACGACACCCATCCCTACTCCGACCGTTAAGAGAGTTCCCTTCTCCACTCAGGGATCATCTGACACATGGCCCTTCCGGAATTAACTTCAGGGCCTGTGGATCGCACAGATAAGTTGAGTCCGTTCAATCATAAAGGTTTTCTGCAATGCATTTTGATTATGCCTGCATGAGAGAAAAACCTTTCCGATCACCTTCTTGTCAATAGCCAACTGACAATCCGACTTTGGACCCAAACCTAGGTATGAGACTCCGTAGCCCTATGGCTTTTTCCTGTCTATGCAAGCTCTGCCGTCGACTCTGTATACTTGGCCTATCGGCAGCTTTTCTTGTGACTGCGTAGCTCCCCCAGTAAGTGTCTTTACTGAGTTGGCTAAATAGGCGCTACCTATAGCCAACCGTTCTGGGATCACCTTAGCCGTGATAAGACTGAATGCCTCTTAGAGTCCTGTAACGTCCCTCAGTAATGGTATAGCGCCTGGGCTATCGTTGTGTAAGTAGTAGAGTTTTATCCGGACAAACATCCGTTGATCCCCGACTCTCAGATAGCTATTCCGGGGGACCCCCATACCTCCCATAGGGATTATAGGCACCTAGAGTAGCCTCGGAAGGCCATCTGATGACAATACTAACAACTTGCCCAGGTCGGCCGTCGCCCACCCCTATATATATCCAGCGGACAGCATCTGGTCGGATGGACGGCAGTGACGTATACGGGGTTACACTGCGACCTTCGATTTCTCAGTTTTGTTAGGCTTTTACCAACTGTCACCCTTTCCCATCCGGCGCAAGGGGCGAACGTGGGAACCGCAAGGTAGTGTTAGACGCGCCAAAATCACTCCAACCACCCAGGGGTACTTGTAGTAAGATTTCGCGTTTCGCGTAACGTTAGGGGAGGGTAACTTGAGGTCGACGATCTCACCCGCTATCCCCAAGGTAGGGTAACTGGGCCCTATTATGGTGCAAATCACTGCGGAAGTCTGTGTATCGCCCCTTTGCGTCACCAGAAGGTTCCGCGTAACTGACCTATTTATTACACGCGATTCCACTAGCTAGAAACACCTAGTTACAAAAATGTACCACACCCGGCGGCGTCTACACTGCTTACCATGTTTTCCTAGGGCTCCCTGTTAGCATGCCTAAGTGTTTACCCTGCCTAATTGAGGAGATGGGTTACCCTATCTAGAGGATTACCCTGCCTGACTGTAGCTCCGGGTTACCCTGTCTAGCGGGGTTACCCTACCTAAGTGTGAACCAAGGTTACCTGGCCTGGCTGGGTCACCCTATCTAAATAGGTACCTAAGTACCCTTTCTTCATGAAAGGTACTTATGGTTGCTATTTCACTTTGCAGGTGTCTGGTACAGTTCCTGTCCACATCCTAGTAGGACCACTGGCTGGGCTGAGGTTCGGTAAGCTATACCAACTGATCTAGGGGTCGTTACACTACTACCCTCTTCCATAAGTCTGTCCTCACACTTAGTTTTCTTGTGTGGGCTGACTTTTTTCCCACTTATCTCCCTTTCAGGTACTTTTATACACAGTGATCCCTTGGCTTAGCAGGATACCGGTCTTGAAAACGCAGCAATGCCTCGCCTGCGGTTCCTTCCAACTTTTAAAACGGCTCCTATCAATTTTCTTCACTGCCATACCCTTCCCATGATACAAAGTATTGTATAACCCGGTGTGTGAATTTTGCTTTCATACTTCCTTACCACCGGCTATCTACTATGGCTCTTACTCTATAGCTGGTCTCCGAATCAACGATGTCGGGTTCTGGTATGGCTTTAGCAGGTCTGCCTACCAGATCCTCATGGTAAGGTTCCAGAAGTCCCACATTGAAGACCGCATGGATCGTCCACCTTGCAGGCAGCTGTAGCTCACATGCCCGTGTCCCTATTCTCCTCTTAACTACAAAAGGTCCCAATCTCTTGTAGTCTAATTTCTCCATAGGTTGCTTAATGCGAATGTTGCGTCGGTCCAACATAATATGGTCCGCCTTCTGAGCTCGGCCTTGGACTACATCCTCCAGGATGACATACCTCTGTGATGGAAGACGCTTCTGGTCATGCCATTTCCGCTGTCGTTCCTGGGCCCAGTGTAGGGTCTCTCGAATGTCTTGCCATGTACCCTCCCAATCCTTGACGACCAGTTCACAGTTTGGGTGTATACTTTGATGTTCAGACACGGCCCCGGACCAATTGGTCTGTGGCACAAACCCGTAGTTCTCCTAGAAGGGTGACACCTTCGACGACTCAGATACTGACGTATTGTATGCGTGCTCCGTTAAGGGTAGGAGTGCAGCCCAATCGTCTTGCTGGTAGGAACAGTAACTTCTTCGATACTGTTCCAAGGTCTGATTAACTCTCTCAGTTTGCCCTTCTGTTTCCGGATGGAAGGCCGTAAATACATTGAGTTTGACTTGTAGTAGATCCATGAGACTCATCCAAAACTTGGACTTGAAACGGGTATCGCGATCAGAAATGATCGATTCTGGGAGCCCATGCAATCGCCAAATCTCCTTCAGAAATGTGAGAGCAAGTTCCTTTATGGGCACCTCAGTTGCTAAAGGGATAAAGTGAGCTATCTTGGCGAATCAATCTACTATGACACAAATCTTTGTATATCCCTCTGAGTTTGGTAATGCCACAATGAAGTTCATGGAAAGAGCATTCCATGGTCTCATCTGAACTTCAATAGGCTCAAGCAAGCCAAACTTCTTATGCCAGATCGTTTTGCTTCTTTGGCATACATCACAGGTCCGAACATATTCAGTGATGTTTTCCTCCATTCTCGGCCAGTAGAAGTTTGCCTTAACTCGTGCTATTGTCTTGTATGTTCCAAAGTGTCCAGCGATGCGTGAATCATGTTCTGCTTCCATGATTGTTCGCTCAAGCCCCTCGTCTTTCACAACATACCACCGATTCTTATAGGTGAGCAAGTCCTTTTCCACATCGAAATGGGCATCCACAGTGTTACTTTTGTTAACCACTGCCTTCAGTAGTACCAGGTACGCCAGATCTAGTTTCGCAGCAGCACGCAAGGCTGTCAGAAATCCAGACTGCAGGCGAAACCCTTGATAAGTAAGTAGCATCTGTGGGCGCAGGAGGTCTCGCTCCTGCAGTATGTGCCACTGCCTAGGCCGAAAATATGTTTGTGGTAGAGGTTCACTTCCCCCTTCCGGGCGGTAGTCCCTACGCCGCGTTAATGCATCTGCCTTGTCATTAAGCCGGCCGTCTCGGTATACCACTTTGAAGTTAAACGGCTGTAGGAATTCCGCCCAGCGGTGTTGCCTCCGGTTTAGGACCTTGGTACTATTAAAGTACTCCAGATTCTTGTGGTCTGTATATACCACAATCTGGTCCTCCACCGCGCGCAACAGAAGATCCTATTCCTTGAAAGCTGCGACAATTGCCGTCATCTCTTCATCGTGAACATCGTAGTTCACCTCCGCAGGTAGTAAATTCCTACTGTGATAGGCCACTGGGTGCCATTTCTGGTCATCACATAATTGGGATAGCACAGCACCCAATGCGAAATCACTGGCGTCAGTCTCCAACTTAGTGGGACGAGAGCCATCAACGTGTGTCAGAATGGGACCAGTGGTGAACAACTCTTTTATATGTTCAAATGACCGCTCAGAAGCGGGCGACCAGTCCCACTTTACATCCTTCTTGGTCAGATCGGTCAGAGGTTTTGCCACTTTACTAAACCCGTTGATGAATTGACGACAGAAGTTCGCAAAGCCCATGAAGCATTGAACGTCAGTTACGTTCTGCGAAGTCTTCCAAGCCTTGATCTCCTCTACCTTACGAGTCGTCATAAATATCCCATGCTCAGATATCTTATACCCTAGGAATTCAACTTCCCTTTGGTGGAAGGTGGACTTCTAAATGCTAACACAAAGACCTGCCTTGCGCAGTCTCTCCATTACCTGACGAACTAACAAAACATGTTCTTCGATCGTCTCTGAGTACATCAAGATGTCATCCATATAGGTGATGACTCCTGCATCTAGCATATCCCTGAATACGCTATTGATCAGACTCTGGAAGGTAGATGTTGCGTTGCATAGCCCAAACGGAATTACCGAATACTCGTACAGGCCATAACAACTCTTAAAGGCGGTTTTCCATTGTTCACCCGGTGCCATCCAGGTGAGATAATAGCCATTTTTCAGGTCCAGCTTAGTGAACACAGTGGCTTTCCCGAGCCTATCTCGTAGCTCGTTCATCAAGGGCAAAGGATACTTGTTCTTAATAGTTATCCTATTAAGTCCTCGATAGTCGATACATAACCGCAGTGTTCCATCTGGCTTCGGCACAAAGAGGATAGGGGCTCCGGCGGACGACGTAGAACGCCGGATCTTCCCTTGTTCCTCCATTTCCCGGATGTAGTCATATAGTACATCTAATTCTCGCTTAGAGAGGGGGTATATGGGCCCCAATGGCGGTTTGGCCCCCGGCTCGAGGTCAATCCTGTGATCAAACTCAGTATGCTGGGGAAGGGAAGTTATATTTAATTGACTGAAAATATCTGCATAATCCCTATATTCTGGTAATAGGCTGACGCTAATGTCCTTGCCATCTTCTCCTGTATATATTGCCATAGCCAAAAGATACACCTGACTACTATCCTCGGCTAGGAGTTCTTCACTGGTGATGAACTCCATTCGTCGCTTAGCGACAAGACAGTTTGTCTTACAGTATTCTGAACGCCACTTCAGAATACCAGTTTCCCAGTCAATATCGAGATTGTGGTCCTTAAACCACGACATCGGAAGATAGCCGTCTACCTTGGTGTCCGGCATATCCACAAGTTTGAACCTTATATCATGCACATGATCGCCTATCTTCATTCTCACCGTCGTTGTGTAAATTTTCCCCAGACCCTGGAATCTGGTTGCCACTTGCATCAGAGATTGGTATCGGATGTTTCCGACGGATACATGGTAATTGGGCTTTCTTAACCCATGTGCTACTTAGCACGGCACCCGTAGCGCCACTGTCCAACAGATGTAAGGCTTCCTTACTATTTCTATGCTTCTAGAAATTCCAGTCCAAGCGGACTTTCACGTGTATTAACCTAGTGTGGGTCAGAGGGCCAACTAGCCTCGGGGGCTTAGCGGGTCTTTCTTCGCTAACAGGTTTTATTCGCTTAAGAGTCATAATGTATCTCTCGTATATAATAAAGTATGGGTGTTTACTATCACGCCTGCGAGATTTTGCGTATTTAACCCTCCTCAGGTAAACTTGTAAATAAATTCAATTGCTTAATCAAGTCCTGCCTGATTGATATACATAAGTGAAACAAAACCAATGAAACCAGACCATCTCTATCAGTTTTCCGCAAGGAAAGCAGCCAACAAAGGAAATAAGAAACAAACCCTTGCAAAACCTTAACAAAATAAAACCCTAACCCCACCCTGTCCTCACAGTGGCGGATCAGCCTTGTTCTTTTGTAAGGTGAGGGGACTCACCTAGTCCAATTTCCCTTTCCTTCTACCTTTTTCCTCCACGCCTTAATGCAAAGAGTGGTAGTCAGCTTTATGGTTTCTCAGACACTGCCGAAAGGGCTTACCTAATTACTTCTATCGGTATCAACCTCCAAAATCAGAGGGGAGCCGCGGACCTTGGTAACCCTTTTGACAACTGGGTGTGGAGCCTCAATGCGACGGTGTTTAGATACCGTAGGTGCAAAATGCTCAGCCTCTGAAGCAGACTGCTTGCGTGAGGGTTTGATTGATTGCACTACGGGTTCGGGAGCAGTACACTGTTTCCAGAAGTGACTCTTGGTTGCACACCGCGAACATTGCTTTAAACGACGGCGTTTGTCAATCGGAGTAGTCGGAATATTCTGATCTTTGATTTCATACTCTGATTTCTTAACCCGGGAGGGGTTGGCCGTGCGCACTTGAGGCCTGGGATTTCGGTTCCCAGGGCCTCGCTCCTTATTTCGTTGTCGCTTAGCGACCGCGGACCTGTTATCTCCTCGTTCGTGGGTGATTGGCTTTTCCTTAACAACCGTTCTATTGAAGGATGCAATGTCTTCCAGCTGATGGCCGGTGTTGCGAATCAGGTTTAGGTAATCGATGTATGCTTGCAGGTGTGGAGTTTTCAGTCCCCAGGCATTTCGCAATTCAGCTGTCATGCCAATGCGGGCCTTGTCCTTCACTACTACCGCATCATAATACAACTCACTGGCTAAGCGAATGAGTTCATCGACAAATTGGTCCACCTTCCCTGGCTTCATAGCCAAACCATTCCACTCACGAAGAGCACGATCCCGATCTGAGTGACCACCGAAAATTGACTTCTGGCGTTTTCGGAAGCCTCCACAAGTGCGCAACTCCTTGTTTGGGTTAAAGGTCACTCCTGCCTGTTGAGCGGCATCCTGGCTAATGTGCATATGGATGCTGTTGTACCATTTCTTTGCGGCCCCTTCAAGAAGCGTGATGATTAGGCGGACTTTATCCATATTAGACCTCTTACAGTGTCGATAGTAGTCAAACCTAATCTCCGGATCCTGGATGAATCGCTGTGTGTCAAGTGGGTCTCCATTGAACCTCTTAATCCCCAACTCTTTGTGCTTCTTCTGCCGAGTGAGGGATTTCTTGTTGGACTTTCGAAGAAAGTCCGTCAAGGCTTGACACCGCTCATCATACCGTCACTTCTTAGCCTCATTCCAGCGCGACTTGCGTCGGCCCTGAAATCTGCTGAGATCGGGGAGGGAGGAGGAGGATTCGTCGCTACGGATCGAGGAGTCGGAAACACCCGGTTCTCCTGCTTCGCCGACGTTTCCACCGCATGGTGGTATGCTACCACCATCTGCACCAGTGTTTCCACCGCGGAGACCCAATGGTTCCTCATATCCACTAAAGTAGTCCTCCGAGCTTTCGTGACTGGCTTCTGGGAGAGAAGCTTCCGGAGGAGAAAATAGTCTTATGGGAGGTGCGGGGAAAGGAGGACCTTTAGCAGCAAGGACCTGATCCACTCCTCTGTGAACTAACTTGTAACGGAATCCTATTATGTTTCTACTATTACTACTGACTTGATGTTGGTTATTACTTATTTGGGTTTATACCTGATAAGCGCTACTATTTGGTTGTCCCTTCCTACTTGGTTATGACTTCCTAACTGGTTATTCTTTCCTTGATTCTCTTATCACTACCCCTCCTTGCTTATACCTAGTTGGGTATCGCTATCCTCCTGCTATACCTACTGGATTTGTATAGAAGTAGCGATCTCTTGTTCCTTCCTGTTTGGATTCCATTACTTGTTTTGTTAGCTCCATCCTGTCGCTTTTAACCCTCTGTTTTTGGAATATATTTACCTTGGTATGCTGCCTCTGTTAGCATGTTTGTTGTACAGGATGTTTGCGTTTTTGTTTAGTTTTCCTAGCTACAATCTTTTGTATTTAAAGAGCCTGCAATCCCTTAAGGATTCGGACTCTCAAGCCTCACAGGACTATCATCTTTAATACTACAAGTTGAACGGTCACTCTAACAGTTCCATACCTTTTACCTTGTCTATTGAAGACCTATCCATCGACGCTTCTCCCCCTATCCTGATAGTATCTTCAGAGTCCCTCTGGGATTCACGAGATACTTGGGAGTAGGTTACATTTTTTGACCTAGACTCAAGTATATCTTTGATCTTCGGCAGAGGACTGATCACCCTTCGCCTACCTTTTCCCTGCAGTACTTGTACACCTCCCTGTTTCCAAGAAGGCCTTGAGCGGACTCCTGGCGAGACCAGCTCACCCTATCTAGCAACCATTTCACTTCCAAGGGATACCAGAAGGCACTTCACTAGAGGATCGTTAGCATCCTCCTCAGAACCCCAAAGTCAAGCGCCAGTACCCCTACGTGCAGCACCATCTGAGGACTCACAACTATCTTCAGTAGATAGCAGCAGTAGCAAAGATGAAGACCAAGACCAAGACCAAGACCACGCCCAAGCCAAAGCTCCAGACCAAGTCCAAGACCAAGTCCATGTCCAATAACAAGTCCAAGAACAGCTCCACCAAGAAGTCCAATCCAAGAAAGAAACAAGCTCAGAATCAGAATCAGTTTCTGGTCCAGAGGACGCTCCTGGACCAGCACCCACAGCTTCGCCACCTAGACCACCTAGTCTACCAAGGGAACCAAGAGTACCAAGCCCTGCACAAGACGATTAACTAGTCCACCAAGACCACCTAGTCCACCAAGTCTACCAAGCAATCCAAGCTCTGCACCCATCGCCATGTCAGTCCCCCCAGAGGGAAACAATCGTCCCAAATGGCCTGCACTATTTACATTCACAGGAGAAGGAAAAGATCGAGATCCATTGAGAATCAACTCAAGGTTCAACACAGTCCATCGATACATCGCCAGCTTTGGCATAACTGACGATGCCCAAGAAGCCCTGCAATACTATGGAGCCTATTGCCGAGATAAAGCCCTCGATAAATTTACACAATATGAAGCTTCCCAAGGAGACCACACAGTTGCTGGACTCAAACAGAAATTCGAGGCCTACTTCCTTCCTTCCACATCCACTGATACCATCTATGAACAGTGGCTACAAGTCAAGCAAACTACTGGCGGAAAAACAGCACAGATTACCGACACTGTAATTAGATTGAAACCTTGAGAGACAATCTCCCCCCAGGAACAATTTCGGACTATTTAGCAGAGCAGAGACTCCTAGATGCCATGGATATCAAACTGAAGCGAGAAGTGAAACCAAACATCACTTCAGATAGCTCCTTTGACCAACTAGTGGAGATAGCGGAAAAGCGAGATGCAATTGGCCACTCTACAGGACTCTATGGAAATCGTCAAGGAAATGCAACCTCTAATGCAGTTTCCCATCAAGCACCCAAGCGCCCCCAGAACAACACCCTGCGAAATCAACCAAGGTTCTCCAACAATACCTCTCAGCATCCAAGGGTATTCCAAACTGAAAAGGATCGGCGCAGAAGAGATAATGACAGTTACTATTGTGGAAAAAATAGACAGTACTCCGATAACTACTTTGAAAAGAAGAAGCATAGGAGCACCCAACAGCAAGGAAATGGAAGCCCTGGAGGAACCAGGAGACCCCAGAATGTCAGGAGAACATACCACACCCAGGAAGACGATCCCTATGTGAAGGAATCAGTCACAGTTACCAAAAGAAAATGCAGGACCTAGTGGAACTCAATCCTAAGCTCTCGAAGAATACATCACAGTCAATCGCCACAAAGCAAAGGCACTATTCAATACTGGAACCACAGGAGACAACTTGATATCAGGAAAGTTTGTCACCACCCACCAAATCCCTACCAGAGACCACGAGACCCCTATCACCCTCAAGATGGCAGTTAAAGGATCACGCTCAGCAATCAACTATGTTGCAAAGTCTGTCTTACAGATGGACAAAGAAAGCGGCAATATCTCTGAAGCCCTAGTCTGTTCCCTGGACAACGATGATATCTTTCAAGGAATGCCTTACCTTACTGCACACCATGCTATTATAGATTGCGGAAAAACTATTATCACCTTCCCTGACAAAGGAATCACCTTGACTTGCAAGAAAGCAACCCATGCACGATTTTCAGCAATGAATGAAGCAGATGCTCCAGACTTCATTTCCGAGTTTCCTATATTATTCCCTGGCAAGAAGACAGCGGAATTACCACCCTTGAGAGATGTCAACCACCACATCCAGCTGAAAGACACAATTTCGGACCATAATCCGAGATTCTTCACATTCCCTGACAAGATCATGCCAGCATACAGAGCATTGATCCAGGACTGGAAAGCTAAAGGAATCCTTTACCCAAGCGAGGCACATAACCCAGTCAACATATTCCCAAAGCTGAAACCCAATGGCGAAATCAGACTGCTTGCAGA
>QFET01006228.1:3946-21803 GCA_003316355.1 Tuber calosporum | reverse complement strand
TTCGGGATTTCATCCTTAAAACAGTTCATGAAGGCCTAGGACATTTCTCAGCTCACAAGGCCTACATGTATGCCGCTTGTTTCTTCTGGTGGCCTTAGATGCGCCAGGACTTTATAGCCTACTGCCGCTCTTGTGATCAATGTCAGATCAACAAGGAACCCACTACACTTCCGGCAGGTAGATCTCTAGCCCTGCCAGTACCTGACGAAGCCTACCAATCAGTTGCCATCGATTTCTCTGGCCCTTTCAACAAATCAAACAACCACACAACTATCATGGTTATTATCGATCGCTTTACCTCCTACACTTATCTTATACCACTTCAGGACTCTGCGACCTCTGAAAAAATATTCATCAAGCTCCTGAAGACGATATTTGATGTTCATGGACATCCCCTAAGCATAGTACTGGACCAAGACTCCCGCTTTACATCTAAGTTCTGGTCTCAGATGATGAAGTCAATAGGAATCCAGGTCTGGATGGCAACTCAATACCACCACCATACCAATGGCCAGGTAGAGCGCCGAATTCGCACCCTTAAACAGATGATGAGGAACTTCATCAACAAAAGACAGAACAACTGGTCCAGAGCCCTACCAGCGATAGCAGCAGCCATGAATGGCGCCCCTCATGAATCCTTATGAATATCTCCATACCAAGCACTCTATGGACGCCCTTGGAAGCTATTCAATCCTGTCCTCAGATCCGCCAGCAAAGTACCAGCAGTTGACGAGATCTTGAATGCCCATGAAGCCACGAGGATGGAAGTTGATATGGCCAGAAAGCATGCCACTTTCCGGCAGACTGTGCAAGCAGATAAAAAGAGGAACCCCTATCGAAGACCATTCAACATTGGCACCAGAGTTCTTGTTAGAGGACGCCCTTACACCTCTGCCCCTGTACGATCCAAGAAGCTAGAGCCTCGCTGGTTTGGACCCTTTATGGTCCTAGAGTATGACTCTAGTAGCGATAACTACAAACTTGAATTACCTAAGAGAATGGAGTACCAGAAGCCATACTTTCACATCTCATGCCTCAAGGAATACCATGAGAACGATCCCAATAGATTTGCATCCAGGAGGATGGATAGGCCGGCCCCTATACTCATCAACAATGCAGAAGATTGGGAAGCAGAGGAGATACTGGATTATCGCCTACAGAACAACAGAGTCGAGTTCCTGGTACATTGGAAAGGGTATGAAAGGACAGATGACTCTTGGGAACCTATCGAGAACCTGGAGAACTTAATGGAAATCATAGCGGAATATTGGAGAGAAAACCACCGCACAGAACCGATACCTAAGATCACCTCCTACTATGTCAGGACCTCTTGGGAGCCTATGGAAGTCTCTACAATCCCTTGCACCAGAACCATAGTACCCAACGATTTCTGGCAGCCCTATAACGATGAAGAATACGATTCTGCAGGCTCAGATGATAGCTACTTCAACACTGATGATGATTCTTTGCTCTGGCCTTGGGAGAGCGGCGATGAGGCCTATGGCCTTAGGGGAAGATAAGTTTTGTTCAGATTTGGCGAATGTAACATGTGTACATGTTCCGGTACCTCTATTCCCACTCTCGTTAGCCTTTCCTTTGTCCGATTACATTCATTTAAGTTGATTTCTTTTGTATTTGATTTCCCTACCGGAATCTCTAGATTCCGGCGCACTCTTTACTGTATGCTTTGGATGATCAGCAGGATTGTGCCCCAGGAGTTCCAAGGGAAGGAACAGGTCATGTATACCGGCGGTAGGATAGGGGCAGTATTGTGGGAAAGCCCCAGGCTTTCCAGGACTCCGGCAGGACCACAGGATTCCGGTAGCTGTACACTCACCGATAATGATAGTGGCTGCAGGTTTTCAGAGCCTCAGCTCTTGCAGGAAAGATTTCATGTATTTAAGAGTGGTCTCCTGGTTAGCAGGAGACAGGAGACTTGAGACAGATGCCTAGACAGTGAATACACTTGGTTGAACGGCGATCTTATTGTTCCCCTTTGCTCTATAAACCATTCTATTGTACTCCCCTTGTCTTCGACTCTCAGCTGGTCTCCCTTAAACACCAAAGCGATAGCAGGCTACCGCTTAGGGTCTATTGTATAACCGTTCACACAGGCTAGCGGCTATTACAGAATTGGCTACCCCGTAACACTAATCCTTTGATAATTCCGCTCATATACTCCAATTGGGCTGTTTTTGAAACTACTTCTCCAATAATATATGTAATATCTACTTGACTTTGATACTTATATAATTACAGTCAGTTGCAGAAATCTCATTTATTAGAAGAATTAGGACTGATGAAGTGTTGCCTTTCATGCAAGATCCTTCAGGCATTTTGATGCTAATTGACCTTAAACTAGGTGATCTGACTCGGATTAACTCTATTTTTCCAATAATATATGAAATATTTACTTGATATTAAAATCTGTGGAGGTACAGTCAGTTATTCAAGTAGTATTATCTGTAAATAGCTGTTGTTTCTCTGATTTTAAAGCAAGAGTACATGAGAGTCCTCTGCTTTTAAACATATATGAGATGTCTGCCTAGTATGAAAATTTATGGAGTTATAGACACTTCTGGAACTAGAATTTATTAACAAATAACTCCTTATACAGTGCTAACTTGAAAGCTACATTCCTCATGTATTCTGTACTGGATCTATTTCATACTTCATAACTTAACTCTATCTAATGCCTTCTATTCACTAGTATAATGTATATCACTAGATGACCTCTAGTATCTATTAAGCTACTTTATAGTTTGAGTTAGGTATTGGCAGAGTACTAATGATAGTAAAAGTGTCGATAGGGTAACTTTCAGTACATTTAGGATTCAAGCTAGTAACTAATACCTGTATATTACCAGTAATTTAGGATTAAGGATTTATCTACTTATATATAAAGTGTGATTAGATTGGTATAATCAAGGACAGGATAAGAAATAAGGGGTAAACTGTTGTTAATTTAGAAGGAGTTGGTACTGCCTCTAGTTGTTTACTGAGTTTGTTGTAGTAGAGTAGGTGCCCTCTGATACCATTTCATTCAGCTATTGCATCCTAGTTAAAGTGTAATGTCTTCAGTGCCTGGTACATAAGATACAAAGGAAGTTGAGGATATTGATCAATATTTGTGCTGATGTACATCAGCACTTCCCTAAGATTCACAGGAATAATGAGGGTTCAGATACTATTAGAAGATGTTTAGCGGAAGCCCACAATCTTGTTTGGACTAAGGATATTGAATGATATATTTTGGAGAGTTTGTGGAAGTCTATGTCAAGAATAGTAGCTGTTGTATTGAGTGCAAGAGATGGTATACAAAGTATTTATTTTTTTCTTCTATATCAAGATTCTGCTATATTAATTCATTATCTATAGTACCACAACCTTCATCACTCTCTGAATTGTTGTGGTTGTGGTTGTATGATTAGCAATTTTTATTTGTTGGGATGCAGCAGTTGGGGCTGAAGGCTAAACGATTTGTCCCGGAACTTTATAATCTGAGTAGAAATTAGCTAATTACATTTAGGATTTTATATTCTTCTGAGCACAGCAGCCCAGCTCCTAAAGTCAGATATCAGATGGAATAAATCAGAGATAAGTACTTAATATACAATACTTTTTGAGGTATTCTAGAAAGATAATATAGGACTTGGATTCCCTTTTCTCTCACACCAAATCACCCATACTACCCATACTTTCGAACACAATGCCCTCAAATCCCGAAGGTTGCTACCAACCAAATTCTGACTGTCAACGAAAGTGCCAGTGATCAGAGGCGCGGTACAGAAACCGGTGAGACCTTTAGTCCTACTATCATATAACCAAGGGGCGCCCCACCCAACAGGGGGTTGATGAAGCTGCAACCTCAATCAACCATGGGTTGCTAGGGTCACTACCAAACTAGAATTGAGTCTATCAAACACTGTGTGGTGCTTCCTGAAGATAAGCATGAAAATCTCCCTCTAGAGCACCCCGAGCACGGAGGCTCAATGGTGTTGAAGTCCGATGTAAATTAGAGGAATAGGTAATACGTTCACAGCGTTTTTCACCTCCATAACCTTATCTTCTGACCTCGTAGTACTCTCTCTCTAGTTTAAATCAAGCCACGGGGCACTTGTAATTGAGCGCACCCGGCCAAGAGAGCCGCCGTGGCTGGGGAACACATCCGTCGCGATGTTTACGAGGCTATCCAACCCGTGATCGGATGTGAGGTTATCCAGCCTGCAGTTATCCACACTGCTCGCCCGACCCATGAGAATATTGTCCACGAGTCTTCTCTCCATCCCAACTGCTCAGCTGAGCATGATCCTAAATGAGTACAAACCTGCTAGTGGAGTTTTGGACAGTAGGAAGGAAGAGAGAGACTTGTTTGAACATGAACCCCAATTTAGGTATAATGGCGGTGCTCACATATTTCATCCAATGGCTCACGGTCACGGCCATCACACTGACCATCCAGGAACCACTAGTGGATCTGGGGAGGCTACCCTTAACCCCTGATTGAGGGACCCATGTTGGACGAAAGGAAAGCGGGAATCTGTAAGCTAATGCATTTTACTATATTTCGGAATATTCATTTTGTTGTAACATTGTATTCCCTATTGCGGAGGCATGATAATTATGATTCCAAGCAGAAATACCGGCCCTACACCACAACCAACCTAAACCCTCACAGCGAGTACAGTTTTTATTATCCTACATAACCTTATTATAATATATCATAATATTATGACAGTTTTTTGTTATGATACCATTTATGTTATGATACCGGTACTGTCCAAGTAATCTTGAAGAAAAAAGTAGAGAAGAGGGAGCTGCATGACTTCACCTGGCGAATAAAACGTCCTCCGTTAAGGAACCAGAGCCCCTAAATAACCACTGGGGATAGCGCACTCTGCCTTGATATATCTGTGTTGTGGTAGTGCCGAGTGGTGGAAGATCTGTGTTCGGAGTGTCCCGTTCGAATACACATGAAATCTCAGAGGGTGAAACGGTGAGCTGTGTCGTTGGAGTTACCTCCTCTGGTAAGGTTTGTTTTTTTGCTTTTATACACTGTTGTACTCCCATTTTCTAAAGTAGGTAATTCTTGACTACAGAGCTCACGGTTCCCTTGTTTGTTGAGTTTTTGAGGTAAGAACCCTTAGTAAATCCCGCCTCCCAAGGGCCATTCTTGCCAGAAAAACCTCCCGCATTAAGGCGGAAGGGTACCCTTCAAGTCCCCGAGGAAAAATTCGGCCCCCAAGTCTTAGTCCTACTATAGTTAGGCCACAAACAAGGAAGAACACTTGCGGATCCTACTATGATATATCTGTATTACATTGTGAAACCTCTCTATGTTTATTCAAGCTGTGAGGACAATAACGGTTTTCGTCACCGGCAGTTGAGCTATCCTAAATGTATATACTCGCAGCAGTATCCAACCCTGTTGCCCTTTCTCTCGTTCGCAAACCTCCCGCCTTGGCCTAGAATCCAACCACAGCGCGAAGATAAAATAGGGTACTATCATTGCTCCTCATAAGTAAAGTCTTCTCTATGAGAGATTCTGGGGCGTTAATGGCGTGGCTGCAGTTTCGAGTGATCCGAGGTGATTTCCTGAAGGTCAGAGGTGATTCGGAAGCGGGTACTTAGTATTTTGTAGGGGAAGTCCGTGGAATAGTAATGAATCTAATCCTGCGGGTTAAGATAACCGACATAGTGGTTTGTTGGGATGTAGGCACTGCCTCACCCCAGGGGGGGCGTTCAAGGGGTTTCTGTAGCCCGTTGGAAACTAAATGCTTACAAGAGATAAAACGCAGAAAAGCCTGACGGTTTGTTAGATATCGTCAAACCTGAAAGATACAACCTCCATCCCAATCCACCTCAGCAACTAAGATTCACAGATGTCCCACTTCTACGAACTCATGGCTTGCGGTCAATTGACCGGCTCTACCTAATTGCTGTGTGTAAATTCTGCCAACAGCCCAAACAAGCGATGATATCACCGATAAGATTAACAACTCTCTAATCACCGCTGTCAACTTCGGAGCTATAATGAATTCCTACTTGAAATTTTTTCCTGGCACAATGCACGAACTTAGCCCTACCCGTGATGCTGCATCGGACCTCATATATTGAATCCCAAAAGGTTTTTCGATTTCAAGCTGCTAACCCCCCCACCCCCCAGGCTTTCCTCAAGCCAAAACAAGCTACATCTACCCCACTTACAGCCTATGTTAGTATCATTGGCAACCTGCCCGTACGATGCTGGTGCAGACGACCACTTCCCCGCCATTGCTAAAAAGCAACTTAGCCGAGAATATACTAGAATAGTACAGCGCGCTTATTCAAAACCCTAGCTCTTATCCAGCTCCCTAGGATCAAGGGTTAGCGGTATTCTCCCAAGTGAGCCCGTCTTACGTTTTATGTTTGCATCGCTAGCTGTACTACACCGCGCTGCTTGAATGCTGAACACTGCATCGTGTGATACCGGCACTGCTCGAACTCCCACGATATACCCTTTAGCTGCTAAATATATAAGGCTTCTCGGGCCCAACAAGGTGCTTCGGATCAACCTACTGTTCTGGACAATGTGGGATTTCTACCAGAACGGTATTTAGATAAGTTACAAGTGTCAGGCAAGATGATTTCGGACAAGGCGGGGATGGTTTTGCTAGATAACTATCCCTGCCTTGTACGAAAAAATCTTGCCTGGTACTTATGCTGGTCTACTTTCTTGCTACGGAAGGGGTGGTCCACTACCTGCGGCGCTGCAGTGAAAGAGCTAAATGTGGCTCCGTGAGGACACTGGAGTCTGATACTGTAGCGCACTTTTTAGCATATCATATAACTATCCCTACAAACTTGCGGTGTGGATTTATGGCCGGTGACACCCTAGACCTTACCACAGCAACAATTATCTTGTCCCACTAATTGTAGGATAGGTTAACAAGGATTAATTAACAAGCCTCAAAATAAATAGGCAGTCAACCCTATTTGTAGTGAGATCAAGGGGCTGTTTAGCACAGCGACAGCTGAATGGTAAACCAACTAAAACTAGGGTCAGAAAGCAGCAGTTTGGGTGGTTTTCCCAACTGAAGCTCGAGTGATATGCATTACCAAATAGATCAGATAAATTGTCAATATTCTAGAGAAGAAAGAGAATCTTGCTAATCAGCAGTGGAGGCCAAATTCCCACTAAGTTAATAATATAATATCAAACTTTAAGTAGGTTACACAGGTTTGTTTTAGTTCTTGCAGTAGTCCTATATGTAAAAACAGCAAGTAAAACAATTGAAAAATCTAAAGATAAATAATATTTAATACACTGGCCTACTTGGCTCAAGTAATGAGAAATCCTAATTGCAATCAATATATTCTACTTCAATCTCATTGTTATAATCATGGTATTTACCACAGGTTTCAGTATTTCAACCATGATCTCTCTCTGCAATATTAAATCTTTAGTGCTGATAATCCAAAAACCTTAATTGAAAACTAATGATTAAAAGTTCTATAAAGGGAAAGGGTAAGTTCAAGCATTCAAAATATCCTGACAACAAGATACTAATAGTTATTCAGACACTGCTCCCAGGCCACACCTGCAATTGAAGCAAAGTCAATGGGTGTTTCTGCAGACTCTGGCCAATCAATCAGATACTGGTAATCCCTATAAATAAATCCAAATAATAAATTTATACTTGTTCAGTGGATTATCCATTTGGCCTTATAACTGGTTCTTGAAAGAGCTATTGACAGAAATATATAGTAGTTGAATAAGTGCTGTGTATCTAGCTGGTGCCATATATAGCACAAATTACTACTAAAAGAAAGTTCAGAATTTCCAATTTTATACTTTTTATATTTAGTTCATCAAATATTCTGTTTGATAAATAGAATAACTATGAAGAATGAGTAGTACTAAAAAGAATTATATTAGTACTTTCCAGCTAACTCCCTACAACTAAGAAAATTCCCTAATTCAATGAATATTAGGTATTTGAGTAGCAAAAACTAGCATAAACAATAGGACAGAATTTTCTAAAAGGAAAGTGTTAATCACCTTTATGGATAAGCAATATAGGAAATAAACAAAGTCTGCTACTAAGCACAAGGCTATCTTATTAAAAGAAAATTAGATACCAAATCAAAATACTACCCTAAACTATTAATCAAGCCAATTGTTCTATAATCTGGATTCTACAATCCTAAATCTTATACAGTAGTGAGAGGGAGAGAATAAAAGCCTCTAGGTATAAAGTGACAAAGAGGCATCAAGTCAAAAGAGATCAGTAAGCTGCTCTAACATGAAGCTCAAAGGATATCATGGTAGATTATGTTATCCACTATAACCTCTGAAATATATAGTTCTACTAATGTGTTTGCAAAAGGAGTATTACGGGGTACAAGTAGGATATAATAGAGAATAGAAGAGAGGAATTAAGGTGTTAGCTGATCAATTGGCAAGAGATGAGAGATGGTAGAAGGACTGTAGTTGGATATTACCAAAAATAAGCAACTGATTAGAAGTACTTTGTATATGTATCTAAAAAGTTCTCAGTTGGACTTAAGTAGAGAAATCCACTATCAACTTGTAGAAAATTTGCCTTCTACTTTAGACCTATCTTAGTATCATTCCTAGAGGTTAATAGATTCCACTAATCATGCTGATCTTGAGTGAAGCCAAATGAGAAAGCTAACCATAGCTAAAAAAAGTAAAGAAAGATGAAAAACTACTAGTCACAATAACTTAGAAGGAGAGAAGGACTTAAACAGGTAGACCCTACCTAGCAGGGAGACATATAAGGAATTAGGATAAGTACTCACACTGTGCCAGAGCCAGAGAGGGTGGAAACAAGTTACAATAAAGGTAGCAATAATTCCTAATACTAGTAGAAAATGAGATATAGGAGGTTGATTGAGAGTTGAGAATTGGTTGAGAGTTCTCTAATTAATAATATTTTTATAACTCTTAATAATATTCAGAATAACAAGTTGAGAATCTTGAGGTAGTATAATAATAAAGGGCTTTTCTATTAAATTACTTAAATTACTAATATTTATATATGCTATTTCATTTCAGTATATTTCAAGCAATGGTTAGTAGTATTCAATTTCCACTTCCTTCTTATTTTGAAACTATTGACTTCATCAGTCTTCATATTTTCTTTTTTAAAAAAATAAGCAATAGCTCTATTTGCAATATATCACTCTCAAAAATCACTAATAGTAGTAATTCTTGTCTCTTATTCTATCTAGTATTCAATGCTTTAACTTCAAACAATTATAATACTTTATCAGTTTAAATTTGTTTATTCAAATAATGCAAAGAGTACAATAGTTTTCAATATTGGAGATTCTTTTAATCATATAACAGCAGATTATCTATAATGTATAATTTTTACTTTATACTTGTAGATGTTGGTAGTTGAACTTGAAGTAAAGCCACTTAAGAATTAGTTAAAGGTGTAATTGATTACTATGCATAGAGCTAACAAGACTGACAAAGCTAATAAGGTTAGTAAAAATAGCACACGGGTAGTTTGTTTGATAGTTGATTTTAAATATTGTATAATCCTTAGATTGTTTTATATTTGATTTTGAATATTTGTTTAATACTCAAAATATTTTTGTTATATTTCAAGAAATATTTGGGAATCTTGATTCATTGTTTTATTTACAAGACTTAGTATAGCTATTCTCTATATTTAAAAACTGTGATTTTCTAATGCTTACAGAGGATAGGATTCAATAAACTCAGCTTATAATAACTTCCTTTATAAGTTACTCATGTTCAAAGCAAACTACAAGTACATCTAGTAAGTTCAAGACTTAGATAGGCATGTAGTATCATAATTGAGAGCTATTTAGTAACAAATTGAGGACTTCCACAATTATCCATGGATGAGGCTTTGGCAGTTGAGAATCTAAGTATATTATTTCAATATCCTATCATGACTCTTGCTGCTTTAATTATCCTAATACTATAAGGAAGTATTAGAGAAAGTATTTTAATAGGAAGCCTTTAAGATAATATAGGTGCTGATATGCAAAAAATAGTCCCCTCTACTAATACAACAAATTTACTTCAAAGCATTCAATACTTATTAAACATCAAGAGTACCTTCCGATTGTCCCAAAAAATATTTATTGAAAGATTTGCTGCATTCATTATGTTAGAAAGTGAAAATTACTGAATATGTACATTTTTCTGTTTTACATAGATAAATAAATAGTATTGAAAGCTACAGGAAAACAATTTTAAAACATTTCTAGGACTTGAATTATTTATTATAGAGGGTTTTGTACCTTGATTCCAATTTATATATACTGTAACTGTAACGCTTTCCTGAGTGTATCAGGCAGCAACAGAAATGCCTCTTGGTAAGGTATAATAATAGTAACACAGATTCTAAACTGTGGGACATTAAGTGAGTATTACTACCAGAGATCTCAATAAGTTGTTAAACAGCATTTGGTTAATATATCGCCAGCCTCGCTAAGTCTGATATATGGTTGCTATAGTTTCATGGGAAGTGAAAAGAAGTAACTGCTTAATCAAGTATATAGAAAACTCTGTTTGTTAAAGTCTGCTTCCTCTAAGTCTTGGAGGATAGCAGTCTTTAAATACACTTGCTGGCTTATGAAAAGCCTTGTAAAATAAATTCAATCAAGGAGCTTAACTGTCCCTTGAAACATAACATAAAGTTTTTCTAGTATCAATTGATATATAAAACCAAACATAAAATATATCTGGTATTACCCTGATACATAAACCAAACATAAAATAGACTAAGTATCAAATGATACTTGAAACTAATCATAAAACAACTAACCCTTTACTAGCCCTGCTAGTTTCTTTTAGTTTTGTTAGCTTTAACTATTCTAAGCAATACCAGTTACACCCAGGAAATAAAATAACCGTTTCCAACACAAAACCCTCAAACCAAAACCCCAAAATACCACAACACACTAAAACTATGTCCTGATAACCTAGCCATTACCTCACACGCTCGAGCCATCATAACAGCTCTCCAGGTATGGTTAACAAAATCTGTCATCCACCTTGCCTGCACAGTGAATTCTCCCTATTCCTGTGTCCTTGATATTAATCTGATATCAATATATCCTGAGATAACAGGCAACCCGTCACTTGGATAGTTGTCTAACCGTCATTCCTGCAGAAGGTCCATAGCGTGCTCCAATCTCTCAACAGAGTAGCAGGTGTTCTCAGAATCTGTGTACTCCTTCCACTTAACAAAGAACTGGTCTCGTTTGGAGTAATAGCAGGGATCTAATAATTGTTCAACCTCCTATTCCGGTACTTTTCAACTAAGATAGGAACTAGTTTCGCATAGGTCCTGCTACTGCACCTATTATCATTGTTCTCTATGAAAGTCTTAACTGTAGAGTAATGGAATACCCCATCTTTGCGTCAGTAGATTGTAGCGTCTATCTGGGCCATGTAGTTAAATGGGTAGGAATCGTATTCTTAGACCTCAAAAGTCCTCGCCATATGAGTTCCTGGTTCTTGCTTCTTCCAGATTCTGTAGCGAAGTGGTATCCACAGACTAACAATTGTGTGCCTTCATCAATGAGTTTGTAGCTAGTTCTTCTCCTTGTTTCCATCCTGATAGTCCTAAATTGAACCATCTTGACACAGTGGTAGACCACGTTTCGCAATTTCTTGTATCTGTTCCGCAAGTTATCCATGGTTGGCTCCTAGGTGTTTGTGACACTGATAGTTGATTGTATAGCATAGTCTCGTTGATATACTGCTTTGTATTGTGACTAATTTAGGAAATCAGAATGTCCAGTATACTCGTATGCTACTTACTCTGGAAGAGCAAATAACTAGTTGTTCTGATGCTTGCTAATTATATTGCTCAAGGCTGTCTGAAGCTCTCTGATCTTTCGTTCCACCTGGTCATTACTCTCAAAATGAGCTGGTACTGCTTTGATGTATTTGATACCCATGGACTTCATGCTTTGAGTCCAAAATTGTAATGTCAAACATGGATCAGCTTCGCTGATAATCGAAGATGGTACTATTTGAGAGTGAAGATATGGTGCTAGAGGAGGGTGAGGCTTTCCATTTTTTGTCTGTTTTAATATGTAGGTATAATCCAAATGAATCCAACTGGGCTATCGACAACTACCAGTACAGTGTCGTACTTGTTACTTCCAGACTAATTGAATGGTCCTTCCAAGTCTGTAACGGAATCCTATTATGTTTCTACTATTACTACTGACTTGATGTTGGTTATTACTTATTTGGGTTTATACCTGATAAGCGCTACTATTTGGTTGTCCCTTCCTACTTGGTTATGACTTCCTAACTGGTTATTCTTTCCATATTTCGCTTATCACTACCCCTCCTTTTTTCTACCCAGTTGGGTATCGCTATCCTCCTGCTATACCTACCGGATTTGTATAGTAGTAGCGATCTCTTGTTCCTTCCTGTTTGGATTCCATTACTTGTTTTGTTAGCTCCATCCTGTCGCTTTTAACCCTCTGTTTTTGGAATATGGTTACCTTGGTATGCTGCCTCTGTTAGCATGTTTGTTGGACAGGATGTTTGCGCTTTTGTTTAGTTTTCCTAGCTACAATCTTTTGTATTTAAAGAGCCTACAATCCCTTAAGGATTCAGACTCTCAAGCCTCACAGGACTATCATCTTTAATACTACAAGTTGAACGGTCACTCTATTAGTCCCATACCTTTTACCTTGTCTATTGAAGACCTATCCATCGACGCTTCTCCGCCTATCCTAATAGTATCTTCAGGGTCCCTTTGGGATTCTCGAGATACTTGGGAGTAGGTTACAAAGTCCATAGCATAGGAGGTGGGTATTTTAGGAGGTACTGGCATAGTCTGCATCTCACGTTGATGTAGCCTGTTGAATTCAATATTCCTTTAGTATAAATCACATTGGCCAATATAATCTCGAAATCCTTGCTAATCTCTGGCCATTATAGGTATTCTGTAGTATAATGTAGGTTTCTATCTGCACTGTGATGTCCTCTGTTGTGAATCTCATCAATGACGATCTCTTTGAGTGTTATCTCATTAACTGCATATCCTTTATGTATGTATAGGCAATCCTAACCACCCCTAGTCGTTGCATACATCAGTGTATCACTCATCTTATAGTGGGATAGTTTGCCACCTCTTCCAGTATTGCAAGCATCTGAAGCTTATTTGTACAGGTCGTCATTCCTGTAGGCTTCTACCATCTGTCTTCTCTAAAAGCTACACATTTCTTCCACTAGTGCTGCCATATCCTGTTCATCCTGTACTCACTAGGATGTGGTACTTGCTCCTCTTTACCCTTTTGTTGGTTGTAAATGGTATATTGGTGGTGAGGGAGGATAGGTGGCTCCATAACTGATATAGGCCTTGGTTGGCTCAGTGCCCCATTAGAGCAGAGGGGCCACTTAAGCTCCCTCACTAGCTGTTGGTAAGTACTTTCCTGGTCCTGATATTCTGAACACATATTTCGTAGTGCTCATTCAAACGTCTTCTGATTTTGCTTGGGTTCAGTACTCATCATAGGTGTAGCAACATGCTATACCTCCCTTCATAGGTAGAGACCAGCTCAGTGAGAACTATCTTGTCTCTAAGTTTCTCATCCGAATGAAAGGTGCATTAGCAATAATAGCAAGTACTCTAGTATATGGTCGCATAAGTTCTTTCATAATCACTGATCTCTAAGGTGACTCTGTCTCCTCAATCATTTCTTTCCCTGATCGAACAATCAGAATTCTCTGATATAAGTGGTTCCTCAATACGAAGTGGTTCAAAGGGCAACGTATTTGAGGATGTGAAAGGTATATTGTTAGGATTTGAATCTTACTCTTTGATAGAGTTTTGCATGTAGTTTAGTTCTGGATCAAATTGCTCTGAAAGTCAGGAAAGAACGTCATCTTTATAGTTTCCCTTCCCCAGCTTATAACATATCTTTGCCTTGTATTTCCCCAAGTGGGTTCGCCACCTCCACTCTTTGCGTGAGGGGTTCTTGGCTGTTTTCAGGTAAACTAATTACTGGTGGTCGGTCATGATCGTAAATTCATGCCCTGCAAGAATATGATCCAAGGAGGATAAGGCGTCCATAATAGCAAGTGCCTCCTGGTCAGCAGTTGCATAATTCATATGTGAGTGGGCCAATTTCCTGCTGTGCAATACTGCAGGCCTTGTGGTTTCAGGTGTGTCTCCTTGTCCTACCCAAGGCCCTACCCCTAAGTCAGATGCATCAGTGATAAGACAGATTTTTTGTGCTGAGGTGTGGTGATTTGTCTCATGACCTGGTGCTCTTTGGCGATCTCCTTCACATTCTCCGTGCATTGATTATGTGTTAGTGTCGAAAAAAATTCCTCATTTCCAATAAGGTCTGTCAAAGGTGCTATGATACGGACAATAAGTGGTAGGTATTGGCTAATATAGTTTACCAATACTAGGAACTCCTGAGGTTGCTTCTTATTTTTCAGTATTTCCCTCTCCTCTACCTTTCTGATCTTTTCAGAGAATGCTTTTAGCCCCTTGTTATTGATGACATGGCCTAATACTTGTTATTCTTTAGCAAAGAAGTGTGACTTCTTGCTGCTCACAAAGAACCCCGCCATTTCTAACCTATTACAGAATGCTTTAATGAGTTTCAAATACTCCGACTCTGTATTAGAAAATATGAGTGTATCATTGATATATCGCTATCCAAATTCTCCCAGTTACTTGGCAAGTAGGTCTGACATGAACCTCAAAATGTTCCTACTGCATTCATATTTCGTTGTAACATCACCTTGCTGATGAAACCTCTAAAGTGTATTTTGAAACTGTTGTATTTCTCATCGTTAGGGTGATCCCTAGTGAGGAAATTGCAATTGCTAAGATTGATCTTGCTCCTGAATCGTGCCTTTCCTAATGCTTTGAGTAATCTACTTTGGTTTGAATTTGGTTAATCATCCATTTAAGTGTTTTCATTTTTGGCTGAAGGGGACACTAGATATCTGATCCTCCTATCAGTCTGCCATTAGACTGATACAAATATAGGTGCTACTCCTGCCGCTTCTGCACGTTCGATGACTCCTTCTCACTGTTTCTGGTCCTGCCATGCTTTGAGTTGAATCTCGTACTTCTCCCCTACTGACTATGTTGGCATTTTCTTCAGATTTTCTTGATGCTTCAGTCTGATATGGTTGTTGATCTTCCTTGAAGGTAATAACCTTTCCGGAATTAGATCTGGGAACACTTTGGGATATTGTTCCAATATCTGTTAGTGCTTGTCACAGCTACTCAAAATCTGGGACTTGCTGATGTGCAGTTGACCCATATCTCATAGTCAGAAAACTGAATCCTCACCTTTCCTCATTCGACTGATGCTTTATTTGGTGATATGAATGGCATTCCAATCAAGACATTGTATTTGGGTAAGTTCTCTAGTATCATTTTGTTACCTGTAGTTTTCATCTTCCCAATCTCTATACTGACATTGCATTCTTTCTTGGATTCTGATTGTTACCCTACCATAGCCATATGAATAGTTGATTGAGTTGCTATTTCAGTACTTGGTATTCTATGTATAGTGAAAAAGGTATTGATTAATAGGTTCGTTCCTATTAGTCCTGTATCAAACAGAACTCTAGCTTGTTTGCCATTTATCAGAATCGTTCCTTCCAATTCTATAGGACTTTTGTACCTTTTGGGAGGGTATTCTTTGGTGATGCATTGGTCTCAACTTGATGGGCAACGTCATAAACTTCATCTTCACTGTTGACCTCTTTGACTCGATTCAATAATATTTCCTTCTTGAATGTCTTTCCCTTACCTTTGTTGTATTTACTTGGACAATCTTTTGCGATATATCCCTTTCCGCCGCAGTTAAAGCATTTGCCTTTTTCTCACATAGTCTTAGTCTTGCTTGATTCCTTTTTCTTCTCTTCAGGTTTGTTGTCCTTATTGGATTTGTCTTCTTTGTATTGATCCTTCTGCTTATCCTTTTCATAGGCTCCAGTATTATAGAGGATTGCATCAACACTCTCTGCATAGGCTATGCTAGGCTAGATTGTTTCACTAGAATAGTACTATGTTTCGAGATCTCAGCTTGGTATAGTGTGCATACACTGAAAGAATCGCTAGATGAAGGCATATTCTGAAATAGTGCCTTCTGGTAATCGTAATCGTTACCGCTACAGGTCTGTAGTCACAGTTGTGATGCCCTGAGTTTTAGTATTCTTGACTTGCTCAATTTTGTGGAATAATTTCTAAAGGTTATCATTCTATCTGAATGATTGGACTTATTCTCTTAACTAGTCATTAGGGTGATTCTTGGTCAAGTTTTCGGCATAGTTTTCTGCTATCTGGAAAGCTACTTCCTGAGCTCTCCCTTCTGTATACAGTATCCACTAGTTGTCTGCTTCATCTGTCTTGAACTTGACTTCATGTAGCTGTAGGTCTACCTGAACTTACTGGTGCCAATGATTGAACACTTGTGGTTTTAGGTGTTCTCCTTCACGGCTGAACTTCTTTGGTGTAGGAACCTTGATGCTAAGCTTCACTTTAGTTATTGGTGGTGGCTCTTTAGCTACTGGTACATTACTAGGTCCTGGATTCAATATGTCGTCAGGATCAATAGAGCTATCAGAGTTCCCCTCGCTGTCTGAGATGCTAGGATCGCCCTTCGGGTTACTTTGTGGTTGTTTCCCCTTCAATTTTGTTTGCCTGCCTGTGAACTCTCCAGGAGTTCTCACTTCTTTCTTGGCTGGTTCTTTTGAGGATTCTGCTAGGACTTGCTTTGCTAGGTCTTGCGCTAACTTTCATCCTGCTTCATCTACTGTGAAGCTAGATGGCTTGGATGATTTGCCGATATTCCTGTAACTGCCTTTCTTCTTTGTAAGCTTCAGTCATAGGATCTGCTTATCTGACCCCGTTTGAAGTCTGTCACCTATCCTTGGCGACCTAGTCGCAAGTCTAAGGTTTTCTAACCTTTCTCTGCCCTTAACTCAATACTTGTTGAAGTTGAAAAAAGGTACCACTTCCTTAAGTGTATCAGGGATAAACAGGAATGCGCCTTGGTAAGGAATAACGATAGTTACTCAGATCCCAAACTTTCAAGAAATCAAGTGTGTATTACTACTGGAGATCTCGATAGGTTGTTAAACAGCTGTCGTTTACTATATTGCCACCCTGACTAAGTCTGAGACTTAGTTTCTATAGTTTTATGTGCACTGAAAAGAATTACCTACTCAGCCAAGTATATTGAAAACTCTGTTTGTCAAAGTTTACTTCTTCTAAGTGTTGGAGGATAGCAGTCTTTAAATGCACTTGCTGGCTTATGCAAAGTCTTGTAAATAAAACAAACTATCAAAGGGCCTAACTGTTACGATCCTATGCTGTCAGCTAACTTGTAACAGGTGACTACTTCTCAGTGGGTTGGATGAATATGACAGGGCCGTCCATATAGTCCGGTACTGGACGTGGCGCTAATCTCCTCCACCAAAGTAGGAGTACTAATGCAATAAGTAGTACTAGGCGACAATCCACTATTGCTCTTAGGCCTATGCCTATGTTGTATTGATAGCCAAACCCTATGGTTCCTATCGCACAATGCCAATAGACGAGCGGAGAGGTAAAGAGGTAAAGTAATTGTATAGGAAAGAACTTAGATGTTTGCGTCAAGAGTCCAAACTACAGACCGTTTTTTTATTTTATTTTATTTTATTTTATTTTATTTTATTTTATTTTATTTTATTTTATTTTTATTTTATTTTATTTTTTATTTTATTTTTTATTTTATTTTATTTTTATTTTATTTTTTATTTTATTTTATTTTATTTTATTTTATTTTATTTTATTTTATTTTATTTTATTTTATTTTATTTTATTTT